>AWOL01S0049377.1:8551-34800 GCA_000715115.1 Nicotiana otophora | reverse complement strand
AAATAGAACCAGTTTTGAACTAGTTGTAATTAGTTTTAACTTGGTTTTGGATTTTTATGTTCAATTGAACTTTAATTTGTTAGTTTTAAAGTATTTATTGAATGTTTTGGTTGTTGTTGTTGTTGTTGTTGTGTTGTCGTTGTTGTTGTTATTGTGTTGTTGTTGTTATTAGGTGTATTGGTATGCTGGCATGTGGTGTAGCTGCCAAAACAGGCATTTTATGCCAAAATTAAACCCAGAAAAACCGACCAAAGTTGGTCGGTTTTTTAATATAAAAAAAAAAATTATTCCAAAATACCGACCAAAGTTAGTCGGTTAATGAACATTGAATTCCCAAAATTCAACATTACCGACCAACTTTGGTCGGTATTTTGCCTGCACTGTTGAGATTACCAACCATAGTTGGTCGGTAATGTTTAATTTTAATTATTTTAAAAAATATATATTTTCAATTACCGACCAAAGTTGGTCGGTGTTTTTTAATTTTAATAATTAATAAAAAAAATATAATTTAGTTAAACCGACCAACCTTGGTCGGTAAAATTAAATTAATAAAATATGTTTCCGACCAAAGTTGGTCGGTAAGTAATTAAACTTGTCAGATGGTCGTTTTAAGCTACCGACCATAGTTGATCGGTAATTTCCGACCAACTTTGGTCGGTAAGCCATTCCGACCATCAAAACACCGTCCACACCGTAATGGTCGCGTTTTAGTCGGTAATTGGCCATAACCGACCAACTTTGGTCAGTTTGTTTGGTCGGTTTTTAGCGAATTTCTAGTAGTGTTCCCCGTCTGGTTTTTAACGTTATGTTTGTTAGATCATCAAAACATAACAGGACACATAACTTATCAGGCAGAGGGTTGGCTCCCTATTTTTTGTTCCATTCTCAAGTCGCTGAACTTAAGTTGGTCCACGAGGGATAATATCAACCTCTTGACTTCCGATGCATCTGTTATGGAAAGATGGCAAGGGTGATGCTACTTTAGGATAAGAGCAGGTTTTCATAACTTCTCCGCCCTGTAAACCTACATTTTCACATTGTTCTATCGGTTAGTGGGCATATTCTTTTATCTTGATTTTTGGACAAAGCTTATCTTATATCCAGCTTTAACCCTAAAAACTGCACTGCCCTTGACAATACAAGCTCATTGGACAGTAATAATTACTGTATTACAGCTCAAATGGCATAGGCTAGCAGCTTTCTCTTTTGGATATTTAAAACTACTACTAGTCTACTACTATATGATTCCTTTCTCCAGGGAAAGAGGACATGAGGTCCATATCGACCACTTGTTGACAGACCATCTCTGCACATCCACTTTGAAAAGCTTAAATGCTGATCAAAAGAATTAGACGGATTTTTCTACATGCTACATATTACACTTTTGCGTAATCTCTGAAGTAGACTAAATATCAAAAATAAGTACTTGACCAAATGCCTAGAAGCAATTATTTCACTGGTAAAATAAATTGGTCCGGTACTCTCGGTGTATATAAGAAAAAAGGAAGTCTTCCAATTTTCATTCTTTTCGAGTATCTTCGTTTTGTGGCATATGCACGAAAGTAGTATTCTAATAGGAATTACCAGATTAAGCCAATATAAGGGTGGATGAACCAGGAAGATGGTAGTCAATGCATCTAGAAGATATGAATTTACAAGACTAAGCACTCAAATTTGCATGTTGTGAATATTCTTCAAAAAACTGCAATTTTAAACTCCCACTGTCTCAGAACACCTTTCAGATTCAGTTTTCCTACTTCCCATCCATTCACTCGAAAATTATCCCTGCAAAAAGATAACAGCAATAAGGAGTTAGAATTTTATGGATTAAATCTCTATTATAAGAAGGCCTTCAAAAGATAATCACTTGAACTCTCTATGTACTCCTAGTCTCCTACACCGTCTTAGTTAATGAAATTCAGAGAAACTAGACTCCGCCTATCAAGAAATTATATAGCTCAAATAAAAATGGATTATGAGTTTCGAAAAATGTCAGGCAAAAGCAAACGACAGTGTTTTACAACAGGCGGGCAGATAATCAATTGATCAACCCAAACAAACAAGAACAAAATGTTTGCGTCAATGTAATAGAGAAGATGAATGCTTTTCCACTCAAAAGGCCAGCTGCCAGCTAAAGATGATTTATTATCAATCAGTGTTTCAGCCCTTAGGGATATATGCTGGCTTGGTGCTCAAATTTCTGTATAGAAGTGATTTAGAGGATGAAATGAAGGAATTTTATCTGGTAGCAATGGCGTGAAGGCTTAAAAAGGTGCAAAACGATCATTCTGCATAGGAGCCAAGCAAACTAACGATTTTGGAAGTACTGATTTCAAATAGTTACCTCTGATATGTCAAAAATATTCCCTTTTACAAGAGCTAAATTCCATTTTCCACTTTTTGCTTAAGTTCAAACAGTCCTTCAAGCAATAAATAAAATAATTGCATGAGAAACACTATTAAACAGGAGTTGATGACTGTATAAAGCAAACTAGGATCTTAACAAGCGTTCCATATGGGATATGGCCATACGGATAAGGAGAAAGGAATCTATAGGCGTTTTCCCCAGGTAGATTTCACATACTTCAAAATGAACATGCCCCGATTTTGTATGCTTATACAGGCTACCATGTTGCATATGGTGATTACTACCATTGAAAGAAACATATTTCCTAATTCACGTTCATATACCAGGAAATATAATAACATAAATATAGGATAGGTGACTAAAAGACTCATCGCCTTGTATAATTCTTAGTTCAGGTTTTGAGATAGATACAACAATCAAACAGCAAAAGAAATTACCTAAACTGCCAATGCCTTCAACAAGCTGAAGTTGAATGGATCCCATAACGGTTCTTGAGAGTATCTATGGCTTTCTCGGCAGATTGTGACAACTCGGGGATGGTTTGTTTACACACTGTAATGTAAGTGAACAAGTTTTGTAAGATGTTCATCCTATCAGACAGGCAATTCAGAAGAATCTGTTAACATTTTGGGCCACCACACCCCACCCCCACCCCCCAAAACAAAAAAAATAAGAAAAGAAGTAACCTACGGTCTATTTCTTCATCTACTTATCCCAGGTGTTAAAGCCAAATATTTCAAGGTTATTATAGTGTGTAGCATTGTTAAGAAACTTGCAGCACTACAGTTGCAGTTACTAAAAAGCATAGTTGACATAAGGCTAAGAACTTACAACGAGCTCCACTAGCTTGAAGTTCTGCCATGAACGTTGAATATGAAGCCTAGAAAGGAAAGATCAAATTAACCAATGGTAATGACACAGAAACTGAGATTAAATAGGATCAGACTTGTGAAATATAATAGCAGATCTATAATGAAAGATTCACCTTCATTGCATCCCTGCCTTCATTGATTCGCTCAGACATCTTTTTATACTCCCTTTCTGCCTCATCTGCCACTTGCTGGCATGCTTGTGTCTGAATCTGTTTAATTACACAAAAATTAGAAGGAAAATGTAACGAAATACCACATTTACCAACAGATATGAAACAGCTCCGATGTGTGGAATTGGCTATATTATCTTTAGAACTGGTCATAGATGGTTCTTCTAGCCCTTTTAATTGCTTAAGAAGTTAAAGTAACAACATAATGATGTATGGAGCCACCAAGAGAAAACTACTTAACATAACCACTAAATGCAATCAAACCCCATGTTACAATGGAATCATGAAACAGTGGAAAATCACGTAATTCGATGGATTATCCTTAATATCCATAGCTTGATGGAAGCTTGTAAAGCATGAGATCAACTTAGAGAAGATAAGATTCTAATCCTTATTTACTTGAATTTAGGTCAATAACTCAAAATTGACTAATCTCGTAAAGCTTAAAAGAGATTTCTTTTTATTTCAGTAACAGAAATAAGGTGTTAAACTAGATGCTCTCTCTAAGTCAGATGACAGCAATAAAGAAAATTACTTTGCATGTAACAAGCTCAACTTGCAAGTCTGTTATGTATCCTCTTCCAATAAAGTACAGCTAAACATTCTGGTTCATGTTTAATAATAGAGTGCAAAGAACTGCACCATTGACGCACAAAACGGACAAATAATTTGGTATCGTAACACTGGAATCTCATTTAGAAGAGCCTGAATTAACACTTCAGTGCTAGATGTCGCTATGTCAACAGATAATTGTGCAGAACTCTGGGTTACGCTTGAATCTTTGTGAGACCAAGGAACCTAGATATCGTATGCGAAATATACACATTTTAGTCCATAAGCTTATTCATCTTTAGCAAAAAGAATAGTTTTACTATGCTTAAAGCCTATCTACCTGGCATTAAAACAATTCTGAGGGGAATACTTATAACAAACCTAAGATTGTGAGTGAATCAGATTAGTTAATTATCCGTCTAATGATTAACTTTAATATTCGGGAATGTTCTAGGACATTCACTATTCTAGTTGCTGAGATCAAGCAACTTCTTAGAAGCTGCATCTCAAAACTCAAAAACAACAACACCGAACAGTTGATTGATAGACCACTGAATTGAGAAAACTGAATCGACAAACCGGAAACAATTGACAGATAACCGAATTGAGAAGATTAGTTGGAAATTACCTCATATCACATAGCGTATCCACCCGGAAAAAACAAAACCTAAAATCGTGAATCATCTAGAAAGTATATGGAATAAAAAAAAAGGATTCAATATATGCCCGTACACTTTGAATACGAGAGCATTACCCGGAGACATACATACACATTTATTACACACACACAAATACACGTATGCATAAGAGCTAACTCTACCACTGACCTAAGCACTAGCAGATGGATGTATGAATATAATGTTATCTTCAAAATCTCGTGGCTACGTGTGTGTGTGTGTAAGAGAGAGGGAGGGAGAGAGACCTTGAGACGTTTCTGAAGGCGAGATTGAGAAGCCTCGAGGTCCTTGAGAATCTCCATGTGCGATCGCTCAATCTGGCGCTTAACAGAGTCCAATTGAGAAGATGCAAATTCCTTCAGATCCGCTATCGACTTCAGGTTTTTCACTGACGCCGGAGAACCGGCAGGTTTCAATTGCTCCGGACTTGAAATATTGAAGCTCTTCTTTCCAGTAGTCCTCAGCTTCTTCTTCGATGATGATGTTGGCGTAGCGTTGAACGTATTGAAATTGAACACGAATGGCTTCGGAGACTCACTCTTCGACTGGACAGGACTTGCAGCCGAGGTCGCCGGCGGAGTTGACAGAAAATCCGCCGCAGATGACTTCCTCGTCGATCTCGATCTTTTCTTCATCTCTTGGCGAAACTTCTCTCTGCAATGCGAATTCGATTGTTGGGGCTTTAAACTGGCGGGTTTTTGTTTTTTCAAATTTTGAAATTGCCACGTCGAAGTGAAGCTTGATAAGCCGCTAATCTCATTTACTATGCAAATCATTTAAGCTGCAATAGAGGTGCAAAATACAAAAATCTCCAATAAAATACTCTAAAGATCCATGTAGAATCAATTTCTTCTTTCACGGCAACAAAATTCTTCAATCTATTATTTTAAAAAAATCTGTTGATATATCTTAACCTGCCATGAATCCGTAGAAAACTTGCTCCAAATTTTTTTTTAAATGAAATTTTATGATTGAATTATTCTCAAATAGATGTTTATCTTTAGAATAGTGAAATGAATTATTCTCAAATAGATGTTTATCTTTAGAATAGTGAAATGAAATTTCGCATGTTGATTATTTGCAGGGACGGCTCTAAGGCTTTGGGCAGTGAGGCATTGTCTTAGTTAAAATTTGCGCGATGCGCCTTATTTTGTCGCCTAAATTTAACTTATATCCATTTTTTTAAAAAAATTTAACTTGTACCCACTTTTTAAACAACTTCAGTCCTATTTCTCCTCCTCATTCTCCTCTTTCATTTTCTTCTTCTCCTCCTCCTTCTTCTTGTTCTTCTTATTCATGTGACAATGATTTTATATGGTGGTTGTGAACATATTTTAATGTAGTTTATGATGTTTTACAATGGTGAGTATTATGACGCTTTATATTTTACTATTGCTTAGAGTTTTTTATTCTTCTTTTTCTTAATTGCAAAATGGGTTCATTAGATTTATTGTTGTTTTGACAAATTGATGATTGTGGTTTGTTCCTGATGATATTTGAAGGTTATGTTTCAAATTTGAGCTCATTTGGAGTAGATTTAGGTATTAAATCGTATATTGGGTTGTTATAATTCGAAGAACAAATTTTTGTTTCTGGACAATTTGCACTTCAGGCATATTTGGCCTTAAGTGCATAAAAACGTTTGTTGCACTTCAGACCTTTTGGCCTTAAGTGCATTTGAAGTGCAATTTTTCACTTCAGACTTATTTGGCCTTTAAGTGTAGCAAAACATTTGTTGCACTTCAGACCTTTTGGCCTTAAGTGCATCTGAAGTGCAATTTTTCACTTCAGACTTATTGGCCTTAAGTGCATGAAACCATTGGTTACACTTCAGACCTATTTGGCCTTAAGTGCATCTGAAATATAAATTTTCACTTTAGACTTATTGGCCTTAAGTGAATGAAAACGTTTGTTGCACTTCAAACTTTTTGGCCTTAAGTGCATCTGAAGTGAAATTTTTCACTTCAGACTTATTGGCCTTAAGTGCATGAAACCATTGGTTACACTTCAGACCTATTTGGCCTTAAGTGCATCTGAAATATAAATTTTCACTTTAGACTTATTGGCCTTAAGTGAATGAAAACGTTTGTTGCACTTCAAACTTTTTGGCCTTAAGTGCATCTGAAGTGAAATTTTTCACTTCAGACTTATTGGCCTTAAGTGCATGAAACCATTGGTTACACTTCAGACCTATTTGGCCTTAAGTGCATCTGAAATATAAATTTTCACTTTAGACTTATTGGCCTTAAGTGAATGAAAACGTTTGTTGCACTTCAAACTTTTTGGCCTTAAGTGCATCTGAAGTGAAATTTTTTACTTCACACTTATTGGCCTTAAGTGCATCTGAAGTGTAATGTTTCACTTCAAAGTATTAGCCTTAAGTGCATGAAACCATTGGTTGCACTTCAGACCTATTTGGCCTTAAGTGCATTTGAAGTGCAATCTTTTCATTTCAGACTAATTTTTTTTAACTTTAGACCCGATAAGTCTGAAGTTGATCGTAAAGTGGGTACGTTTGCAAATCTTTTTGCAAAGTGGGTATAGGTTCAATTGTGATCCCAAAACCGGGTATTGATACAAAAGCCCCTTGCCTTAGGCCCCAAAATTTTGAAGGCCCCCAAATTTATTATAAATTCTTATTATTATTATTACATTTATATACTATATAATTTATATAAATAATTAGAATAAAAAAAGTGTTACGGTATATTTTTTGTTACTTGATTGAGGTTATTTTATACAATTAATTTATAAATTATAATAATTTTCTTCCCTCATTAATTAGTATATTTGCTTCACTCTTCAATTTTAATTTTATCTTTTATATATAGGAATTAAGTTATATATATCGACAACATAATAAATTTCTTTTACAATGTTCTCTGAAACAGCATGAACACAAAAGCATTCATGCACCGATTTTCTTTTAGTGTAATCCGACATATTATATTAGGTTATTTACAATTTATTTTATATATTGACCAATATGTGCTACTTAATAGAATGAACTAAAATCACCATTTAAATTGATCTGACTGTGTAAATATTTTTTACACCGTCAATACTCTAAACTTAAGTTATTACGTTATGTACGTTTATTTTATTTTTTTCTTGCTTGTGATGATAGCCGAATCAAAATTTTCACTTTGAATTCTGGACCTCATATTATATTAAATGATTTATTTGTTATTTAAAAAGTAAATTTTGTTATTAGTGTAAATATTTTATAAAATGTATTTAAGGACCTCTGAATATGATTTCGTCTTATGCCACGAGATCTGTTGAGCCGCCCCTGATTTGTCGATTATTTGTCTATCCAATTTAAATGTCAATGAAAATTTGGCCTAGTGTCTTAGCGTTTGTTTCGGAAACAAGGAGAAAAATCTTTTCGCCAAATTTTTGTTCAAGTTTTGAAGCTTTGTTAAAATATTTCAAGTTTTGGAAACTTGAGTAAAAATATAAAATTAGTTCTGCGTAATATTGAACTTTACATGATTGTGAGTTGACTCAAACTTGTAAATGCTGGACAATTGGTCAATGGAAAAGTCAAAATTGACACCTTCAATTGATCATATATTTCCAACCCACGTATTAACTGCTTAAATTACACACTGTTTACTGGTCCTATCTATGCACATAAATTCATTAAATTTATCACTGTTACATTCCTTAAAGCCACTAGCAGAATTATGTTTGTTTAGTCTGTCTATCTAGGTTGAATCATTGAAACTGTTAGCCCCTTCACTGAACAGTTCCCAACACTAGTTGATGCTTGATTACCATTTCTCCCAATTCTACTGATGGAAAATGCAGGTCGCTTTGGTTGTGGAAGAGCGGTTGTTGGCTTTTTGACTTAAATTCTCCGCCTTAAAACAGATTTGGTTTATATACAATTGCACTTCTTCTAATTTTTAAAGAGTTGAGAAGAAGGCAAGTCTCGTGTATCAAATAATTTAATTGATTAATTTTTTGGACCAAATTTATTCATTAATATTATTGTTTATTAATATTTTTCGATTATTTGTAACGGTAATTTGATTTTCCTCCGTTTTGGTTTTCCGTTAAAATTCGAAATTTGTGGTTTGCTTAAATAGCCGTTTTGTAAAACAGTCACTTTGAGTTGCAGCCTTAAAGGAAGAGTTGTAACTTTTCGGTTTTAACCCAACCTTTTGGCTATAAATATATGTTCTTTCCTTCCGATTTTTCTTACGAAATGTTTGAGTTCTCTTCTTCCTTCTTGCATTGTTTTCTAACAAATAAAAAGAAAGTGTGATTTGATGTCGCCTTATTGAATTCGCTGAACACTGGTGTTTGAAGTACCACTGCACCAGTGAGGTTAATCGTTATATCTAGGGAGGAAATAATCCTAAACCTCGGATACTAGGAGGGAATCAAGTTCCTTAAGAACACATTGTGAATTCAGTAGTTTATTGTAGTTGGAATTTATTTATGTTTCTTTTACATTTATGTTTCTGTTTTGTTTATAGGTTGCATAATTTATTTTTGAATACAGATTATTAACAGCGGCTACTTCATTGCTAAGCATTGCTACAGTCTTGGACACAGTAGGCAGAATTTTGGATCTTCTGGGACACACAATATTTATGTATCTCAGCATTTCATAAGCTGGAGCACAATCTAATCCTGAATCTTTCAATTTCTCTGCTCTGTTACAAGTCCATAGCTCCCAAGTCTATGGAATCAATCATGCAAATTCAATAAGCACATTATCGCCACCGAAACTAACCGGTGACAGAACAAAGGGTTTAACTTATGTATGCTGACAATCTAAAAGAATTTTCATGATGCCGGTGTGTAGTTTAACTTGTTATAGCAAGCTACTCGGCCTTATATAGAAGCTAAACTCATAAAACAGATTGCACCTAGAAGATAGCAAAACATTAGTTGCTTACATATCAGAGAAGTTTGAGAGAGAGTCAGTCTGATAAAACCTGTAATCTTCTTGCCACTTACAATCTCAAGTAACAGTACCCCAAAGCTAAATACCTCGGATTTGGTTGAGAAAAGCCCTTGTAGTGCATATTCAGGAGCCATGTGTCTACTAGAATCGTAAAATATACACAAAGTTATAAGCCATCTCTATATATATCAAGATTCAGGAGCAATTATCACAAGAACTAGTTGAGCTCAGGAAGGTTGCATGCATGCTTACTAAGTTCCAGCAACTCGATATGTATTACTCCCACCAAATTAGATGAGGTACTTTTATTTTTAGTCTGTTCCAAAATAAATGATACATTTCTAAATTTGAAAATAATTCAACTTTAAACTCTTCATTTTACCCTTAATGAGAAGTTTTTATAACCACACAAATGTCATGGCCCCACAAAACTTTTACCCCTTAATCTTTTAAGACCACAAGTTTTAAAAGTTTTCTTTTTTTTTTCTTAAACTCCGTATTGAGTCAAATTACCCCATCTAAATTGAAACGGAGGGAGTAGCTTCTGAATCTTTGCCACCAAAAACACGCGCCAATCCAAAATCTGAAATTTTGGGGTTTATTTCACTGTCTAGAAGAATGTTACCAGCCTCCAGATCTCTTAGCTGATGCTATTTTGGAAGCTCCAAGAAGGTCATTTACAAGATCTCAAGTTAAAGAGTTTTGGAAGCTCCAAGAAGGTCATTTACAAGATCTCAAGTTAAAGAGTTGCACACTAAGGTTGCTGAACTTCAATGGAAAAAAAAAGCTTTTAATTGTAGAGGACGAGCTCAAGCCCAAAGGAAATGAATTGTACAAGTTTTACAATTATTTGATGGCCCAAATTGAATTCCAAGAGGACGAAGATTGGGTCTCGAACTTGGCCCTTGAAATCCAGCAAAAGAGCACCCAGAAGAGCTCAAGTTGAGCTTAAAAGAGGTCCAAAATGGGGTGTTTGAAAAGGAGCTCAATTGGAGTCCAAACCAATGGTCCAAACTAGTAGTTTTAAGGTCAAAATCTACCCTAAAGGGATTTGACCGCACACCCTACCTAATTTTAATGACTTCTTATGACTTAGCAGCCACCCTACCTAATTTTAATGACTTTTTATGCCCTAGTAGCCACCCTACCTGATTTTAAAAACTTGTACTCCTATAAATAAGGAGCTCTTCTCATTCATTGAGGCACTTCATTATTGATTAAGAATATTATACTTTGAGAGTTCTTTTGAACCTTTGTTACTTATGCTTTGAGATTTATCTTTCAACATTTACTAGTTCATAGTTCAAGGTAGTAAGATAACTTTTTTATTGTGATATCATTTATTACTTTGTGGTATTCTTAGAAGGCGATTAATACGAGTTATTAATTGTTGTCTCAAGTTACTCGTAAAGCGGTCAAGATCTGAATCTATTGTTTTGATTTATTTTTAAGTAAATGCGTTTGATTTCGTCAATAAATCAAAACGTTGTTGCTTGGATCTTGTCAAGGCTATAAAACTTGCGTTCTTGGAAGGTCTTGAAATTCTTTCCTTGAATTTCTCCATATCCTTTATTTTCTACATTTTAATTCTAGTTGTTCAATTCCTTATTGTTATTGCTTCCGCATTTACTTCTCAAATTCTTACTCTAGTTTGGATTTCTGACCTTGTTGTTATCAAGTGGTATCAGAGAGGTTCTATCAAGATTTCGTTCTTGATAATTCTGGGGATTTGTTGAATACTAAGAGTAAAAAAACGAGTTCAAAAAAAAAAAGCAAAAAAAAAATCAGTTTAAAAAGAAAAAGAAAAAAAAAAGAATTTCTTGCTCTCTATGAACTTTTTTTTGTATCTAATTTGTTTCCAAAAACTATCAAAGGAAACAAGAAGAGGGGATCCCAAATTTCAAAGATAAGAAAAAAATTTAATTTTTCCTACTCTTTCTAATCTAAATATATAATCCTTTCCTTTTTGTTCGTGTCTTGTTTCAACCGAGCCTAATAGTTCTAGGATTTGGTTCTTCTTTCATTTGTTCCCCAAAAATCTATATTTTACTACTAAAAACTTTATACGAGTTGGGTTTAACTATAAATCTACAAAGTATTTTGTCAAAGGTTATTTCGAGAGGAAACAAGCAAAGTGTGTGAGAACAATTCAGAGAAAAGTCAATTTGTTTGATACAGTTTAATTATTTAAGATGTCACGTACAGGTAGTGATGATGAACGAATGGCTCTTCAAGAAGCCGAAATCAAAGCAAGAAATGATTTTACCTTACAAGTTATGCATCAACAATTCGAAAGGTGGAATTTGCAACTCCAAGAGATGAGGGACACAATTGCTGAGCAAAATGATACAATAGCTGAACTTAGAAGGAAAAATAATATAAGGCCCAAATCTAGGAGAAATGTACCCCTTGCTTCCATTGTAAATCAAGAAAACCCTAGAGATGTAATGATATTGATTTTGATAGGGTGGGAAGAGATAGAAAGGGACAAAGAGGTAGAGTAAAAGATGATAATATAAGTAATATAAAGATGAAGATGTCATCTTTCAAGAGAACAAGGGATCCAGACTTGTACCTTGATTGGGAGAGAAAGGTTGAAGCCATCTTTGACTGTCACAACTACTCTGAGGGTAAGAAGGTTAAACTTCTTGTTGTTGAGTTTTCTAACTATGCTGCTATTTGGTGGAAAAAGCTTACTAAGGACAGATTGCAAGAAGGACAAGCATCAATTGCTACTTGGGTTGAGATAAAAAGGGTGATGAGGAAGAGATTCGTACCATCACACTTTCAAAGGGAGCTATAACAACGTATTCAAACATTGAAGCAAGGGTACATGTATGTAGATGAGTACTTTAAGGTTGTGGATATGGCTATGATGCAAGCTAATTGTATGGAGGAAGAAGAGGCTACAGTGGCTAGGTTTTTAAATGGTTTAAATAAGGAAATAGCTGATGTAGTAGAATTACAACAATATGTAACAATANAAGGCTATGGATATGGCTATGATCCAAGCTAATTGTATGGAGGAAGAAGAGGCTACAATGGCTAGGTTTTTAAATGGTTTAAATAAGGAAATAGCTGATGTAGTAGAATTACAACAATATGTAACAATAGCTGAATTAGTTGATTTATTTGTAAAGGTAGAAAATCAAAATAAAAGAAAGCAAACTAGCTCGTGAAAAGGTCGGTCAAACAACATCTCCAAGAAGCCATGGCCGAATCAAGAGATGAAGAGTTCTTCTAAACCTCAAGAAGATAAGGATAAAGGTAAATTTTAGAATAAAGACAGAGGTAAAACCTTTAACCCTAAATCTTTTACACCTCCTAATTCTATTCAATGTCATAAATGTAAATGAAGGGGACATATGATANCTCCAAGAAGCCATGGTCGAATCAAGAGATGAAGAGTTCTTCTAGACCTCAAGAAGACAAGGATAAAGGTAAATTTGAGAACAAAGAGGGAGGTAAAACCTTTAACCCTAAACCTTTTACACCTTCTAGTTCTATTCAGTGTCATAAATGTAAAGGAAGGGGACATATGATGCATGAATGTCCAAGTAGAAGAAACATCATTCTTAGAGAAGATGGAGGATATGAGAGTGAAAAAAAGTGAGGGAGAAGAAGAGGAAGATGTGAGTGATGAAAATCATATAGAACTACCTAATGATGGCATGATTGGGGTAGTTAGGAGGATTATGACTATCAATTTGGGAAGCAATAGTGAAGAATAAAGGGAGAATATATTTCATACTAGGTGTGGGATAAAGGGGAAAACTTGTTCTATTATCATTGATAGTGGTAGTTGTGCTAATGTGGTGAGATCGTACTTTGTGAAAAAACTGGGACTTGCATGCGTGAAATACCCTACTCTCAATAGACTCCAATGGTTAAATGATAGTGGTGAACTAAAGGTAAACAAACAATGCATGATTTCATTCAATGTTGTTAGATATGAGGATGATATTCTTTGTGACATAATCCCTATGCAAGCTTGCCATATCTTACTGGGTCGTCCTTGGCAGTATGATAGGAATATTTTTCATGATGGAAGGAAGAATAGATATTCTCTTAAGCTAAATGGTAGGCAATTTACTCTTGTACCTTTATCTCCTTCTCAAGTGTTTGAAGATCAAAAGAGATTAAGGAAAACAATAAAAAAAACCAAGGGGAGGGATAAAACGTGAGCTTGAGGAAAAAGAAAAGAAAGGAGGCCAAGAGTTAGAAAAAAAGAGAGAGAGGGCAGCAATTTGAGAGAAGAGATAAAACTGGGTTTGAATGAAAAAATAGAAAGTCTTGGTGAGAGGGAAAAGGCTAAGGAAAGGAAAAAATAGAGTTTCTATTTAAAAGCCAATGAGTGTTTCAATGCAAGAAAAGAGTGGTTGCCCATAATACTACTTACTTACAAAGAAGCTTTGATTAATTCTGAGTTACTAATTTTTTCTTTGCCAAGTAGTATTTCTTTTCTTTTGCAGGATTTTGAAGGTGTATTTCCTGAAGATATTCCTAATGGATTGCCACCTTTGCGTGAAATTGAGCATCAAATTGATTTTGTGCCAGGATCACAAATTCCAAATAGGCCTGCTTATAGGAGTAATCCATAAGAGACAAAAGAGCTTTAAATGCAAGTTGAGGAGTTGCTTGAGAAAGGCTTTGTGAGAGAGAGAATGAGCCCTTGCTCTCTTCCCGTCCTATTGGTACCCAAAAAGGATGGAACTTGGAGGATGTGCGTGGATTGTAGAGCAATCAACAAGATAACGGTAAAGTATCGTCATTTTATTCTTCGTCTTGATGACATGTTCGATTAGTTACATGGATCCAAAATCTTTTTTAAAATTGATCTAAAAAGTGGTTACTATCAGATTCGAATGAATCCAGGAGATGAATAAAAAATTGCTTTTAAGATCAAATATGGGCTTTATGAGTGGTTAATTATGCCTTTTGGCTGGACTAATGCACCTAGCACTTTTATAAGATTAATGAATCATATCTTTAAGGATTTTCATAGAAAATTTGTTATGGTGTACTTCGATGATATCTTAATCTTTTCTAACACTTTAGAAAAGCATGTAGAACACCTAAAATAAGTTTTTGAAGTTCTTAGAAAGCAACTTTTATTTGCTAATCTTAAAAAGTGTACTTTTGTGTGGATCGTGTGATTTTTTTAGGTTTTGTGGTTAGTTCTAAAGGAGTTGAGGTTGATTNTAGAAAGCAACTCTTATTTGCTAATCTTAAAAAGTGTACTTTTTGTGTGGATCGTGTGATTTTCTTGGGTTTTGTGGTTAGTTCTAAAGGAGTTGAGGTCGATGAAGAGAAAATTAAAGCAATAAAAGAATGGCCAAAACCTAAGAGTGTAACTGAAGTTAGGAGTTTTCATGGACTTGCTAGTTTTTATAGGAGGTTTGTGAGATACTTTAGCAGTATTGCTTCTCCTTTAACTGAAGTTATTAAAAATGATAAGATTTTTACATGGAAAAAGAACAAGATGATGCTTTTAACTTGTTGAAAGAAAAGTTATGTCCTGCTCAATTGTTACAATTGCCTAATTTTTTTAAATCTTTTGAAATTGAATGTGATGCTTCTGGCAAAGGAATAGATGATGTTTTGATGCAAGATTCTAGACCTATTGCCTACTTTAGAGAGAAGTTGAGTGGATCCAAATTGAACTATTCCACTTATGACAAAGAGTTATATGCTTTGGTACGGGCTTTAGCCACATGGCAACATTACTTGTGGCCAAGAGAGTTTGTCATTAAAACTCACCATGAATCCTTGAAATACTTGAAAAGTCAAGGTAAGCTTAGTATGAGGCATGTTAAGTGGGTTGAATTCATTGAAACATTTCCTTATGTAATTTCTTACAAACAAAGAAGAGAATGTTGTTGCTTATGCACTTTTAAGAAGGTATGTCTTAGTTTCTACTCTGATTTCTTAATTGATGGGTTTTGATCAAATTAAGGTACTTTATGCTAATGATGTTGATTTTGGAAAATAATTTGCAGATTGTAAGTTGGGTCCTTTTGAGAGGTTTAATCTCCAAGATGGGTTTTTCTTTAAGGAAAATAAGTTGTGTATCCCTTATTGCTCTTTACATGAAGTATTTGTAAGGGAAGCACATTGTGGGGGGCTTATGGGTCACTTTGGAGTCCCAAAGACACTAGACATACTTGCTGAAAATTTCTTTTGGCCTGGAATGAGAAAAGATATTGAAGGAATGTGTGTACAGTGTTTGGAATGTAAACAAGCTAATTTAAAGTATTACAACATGGTCTTTACACGCCATTACATGTTCCTTCGCCTTGGATTGATATTTCTATGGATTTTGTGTTTAGTTTGCCTAGAACAAGGTATGGTAAGGATAGTATATTTGTTGTGGTAGATAGGTTCTCCAAAATGGCTAGTTTTATTCCGTGTTTAAAGACTAATGATGCTTCACATGTTGCTGATCTTTTTGTAAAAGAAGTTGTTAAATTGCATTGTATACCTAGAAGGCTAAAACTATTGTTAGTGATAGGGATGCTAAGTTTTTGAGCCACTTTTGACGTGTATTTTGGAGGAAGTTAGGCACTAAATTGTTGTTTTCTACTTCTTGTCACCCATAAATGGATGGACAAACTGAAGTAGTTAATAGAACCTTGGGAAACATGTTGAGGGCTGTTTTGAAAGATAAATTAATTTCTTGGGAAGATCACATACCTATGATTGATTTTGCTTATAATAGAACAATTCATTCTTCTACATGTATGTCTCCTTTTGAGGTTGTTTATGGTTTTAATCCCTTTACTGGCCTTGATTTATTACCATTAGCTACTAATGATATTGCAAATCTTAATGGTAGGACAAAGGCTGAGATGATGAAAAACTTTCATGAGCAAACAAGGCTTGTAATTGAGAAGAAAAATGAGCAAACTTCCTTGAGAAAGAATAAGGGTCGAAAACAAGTTGTTTTTAAACCTAGAGATTTAGTTTGGGTTCACTTTAGAAAGGAGAGATTTCCTTCCAAAAGGAAGTCAAAGTTGCATCCTAGAGGAGATAGCTCATTTCAAATCCTTGAAAGGATTGGAGACAATGATTACAAGTTGGACCTTCCGGGTGAGTTTTAATTAAGTGTTACATTCAATGTTGCTGACTTGTCTTTGTTTGATATAGGATCGAATTCGGGGATGAATTCTTTTCAAGAAGAGGGGAATGATAGCATCAAGGACAAGGATAGAGTTTTGGAAGCTCCAAGAAGGTCATTTACAAGATCTCAAGTTAAAGAGTTGCAGACTAAGGTTGTTGGACTTCAATGGCAAATAAAGAAGCTTTTAATTGTAGAGGACGAACTCAAACCCAAATTAAAGGAGTTGAATTGTACAAGTTTGATAATTATTTGGTGGCCCAAATTGAAGTCCAAGAGGAGGAAGATTGGGTCCCGAACTCGGCCCTT
Organism: Nicotiana otophora; assembly: GCA_000715115.1. Lineage (NCBI taxonomy): Eukaryota > Viridiplantae > Streptophyta > Magnoliopsida > Solanales > Solanaceae > Nicotiana > Nicotiana otophora. The sequence continues at coordinate 17,811 of AWOL01S0049377.1, read as the reverse complement.
AAAATCCAGCAAAACGGCACTCAGAAGAGCTCAAAATAAGCTCAAAAGGGGTCCAAAAGTAGTAAATGTGGGAAAGAAAAAAGCTGATGGCATTATACAATCTGACTTTTTTGAATTTAGTAAATCTGGTACATGGAGATTGGTTCTCAAATTTGAAAAAGTTTGAATGTGATATGACCAAACATTTTATCATACCTTGTAAACTGGTCCAAATCCTTCCTCTCCAAGCTTGTTCTCTGCCGAGAAGTTGTTTGTTGCAATGAGTGACCGATGAACCAATCCCAGAAAGAACACATGAACTTGTGGTGTCAAAAGCAGTTGGAACTACTATCTGGAGTAGAATTACTATAATCAAAATCAAATTATAATAGATCCTCTCCTGAAGCTTTATTTCCTGTTCAGAAGAAGCAATAAATAAAAATTATTTTTTGGATAGTAGGATATGAGAAGGAAGCTATGGATTCAGTGATATAACAAATTTATACCCTTTTTTTATCTTCCTAGAACACAGGTATCCCATTGAACCTCCTATTAGTATTACTGCCACTGAAGCAACTGAGGATGTGACGATAATCAAGGCAGGACTGTAGTGCTTATTCTTTTTAATCAAAGTAAACCATTGTTTATCATCAACAAAAAGCAAAGTGCTTATGTGAAGACAGTTTTGCTATTTGGAGTATCAACTAACCTGAAGTTCTTGGAAGCTCAGAATTGGCAACTTTAATACTATATAGTTCAAGAGTATGTTTTGTCTTTTCCCTGAATTTATTCACACTTCCCAGTTCAGTTTCACTTCAAATGAAAATGAAACGTATTTCATATGCTCTGCTTTACCTAGAGACATCCTTAATTATCACACTTAACTATGCCTATAAAAAGGTTAAGCGATCGCTGCAAATATTATTCGAGTCCGGAGTCGAATCCCACATGGAACTAACCTATTCCCCGCAACTTTCAGTACTGCCAAGAAGTCAATTAAACCAACTTCCCGAATTTATCAAATGGTGATTTTGGTTGTTTAAACTAAAATTATTACAAATAATAAAATACAGTAATAACTATCACTAAATAGGCAATGGGTTGAATTCAAGAGCAAAGAAGGCCTAGAGTCGTGACTTTCCCAATTATCGAATTCTTCTCGCTACTTTAGCTATAATTTCGCCAATTTATTCTTTACGGATCGAGAGCACTCAACTTACTGCAATTAGCTCCGATCAATCACGATAATCTATTAGATGTATTCTTTCGAACTACTCTAGCTAGCAATTTTTCATAGTTTACTATGACCACGCCAAAGCTTTATCATTTCTAAACCCGCTTTTAAACCTACAGTATTGATATCTCGTATACCTAGGTGTGACATAGTTCAACAACACCTAAATACACATTCTTTCTCGAGTAACACATAATAAATAGGCATCGTTAATTGAGGGCTCTTCAATTAACTAAAATAAGCATGTGACTAAACAAACAGATAAATTGAAAGGCTCAATTATATCAAAACGTATCAAAAAGTTATCTACAAAAAGTTCCCATCAAAACCCTAGATGATAGAATTAGCTACTCATAATAGTACGATAGAAATACAATACTAAAATTCATAACCAGCAAAAATAGGAAAATAAATAGGAAAAACTCAGTGGCTGTTCAAAAACGATTTAAAGTTTTATTTACGCGAAGTAGGGTTTGCATGGGGTGGACTTTCACTCTCCAAGTTCGGAAAGGAGAACTAGATTGCATGCCAGGGCTCGCACGCCGCGCGGCCTTAATGCACGCTTCCAGTTTTTTATATATTTTTTTCATGCAACAGTCCTCGTCTCTAATTCGCTCTTTTGCACATTGCCAACACCTTTGGCATGCCTATGGCTCGCGCGACGCACAGCCCTAAGACACTCTCCAGGATTTTGTTTCTTTGTCTCTTTTCGCGCTGAATCATCTTCTTTTTTTTATCAATTTTCATCCAAATTCGTTCCTACACACAAGAAATATGTAATGAGCATAACTCACTTCAAAAATCATGTGATCTCCCACAACTCACATAAAAAAGATAAAAACACACTCTAAAACATGCAATTTTGGTCATTTATCACACCCTTTTGAGAATTGTGGTTCATCTATCGGGAGAGCTTGTGAGCTGGCCTGTCAACGTGGATTGCAAAGTTGGACATCCATCTTCACTCAACCAAGATTCAAAGCAAATAGTTTTGCTCAGTATGGAGAATTTGGTAGCTTCAAAGCAAATTTCTCACCCTCATGCACATGTCTGTCAGGATTTACATTTCCAACTGAAGAACAAAAGCAACTTGATTGGCCTGTTTGTTGTGCGAGGAAAACTCACATCCAATGTGAAAATATTATATTGCTACTTGAGAAAAAAGGTAAATTGATGGCTATCTGAAAATTCCAGCCGTGAAACGGCCTGCTCTTTCTGAGGTACACGGCACGCAGGGTGCTAAAGCGTGCGAGTCAACATATATAGCTATATATAGTGAAGCATGGTCAAGAGATTGCTTTTGCACCTGGTAACCATGTATCTGTTAGGTGATTAAAACTTTGACAAAGTACCTGAGCCGTCTCTTAGTACAAAATTCCCACTTTCAAAATGCACTGCTTCTAGGGAATTTGTTAATGGCAGATTCAAATTAGTCAGACCAAATTATTTCTAGGTCAGTACTCAAGATCAAGTTGCCATCTTGAAACTTTATTCCAAATGCTGGAGTAGAGGAGCAAATGTTGAAAACTAGCCTTTGCTATCCATATTGTGGTTATTTCAGTAAAGTGCTTGTACCAAATGCCAGAAGAGAGTGGTGTTTACCCGATAAATGGATAGAGTTGAATTTGTACGCAGTTCCGAAGATATGTGGTGCAACTTAATACAAAATGCAAGAATAAATAAAACGTGAATGTAGATTGGAGAGAATGCAATCTAGACAAGGCAATCAAGAACAGTGAACCTTAAGATTCAACAAATAGAATCAATCTAAGAAACTAGAATAGTCGTTCTTTATTGTAGAGGAATATAATATTTTTATTACAATGTAAGTCTCAGAAAAACTCTATCCTCCAGAAATGATAACCAAGCGCTTTTATAGTGGAGGGATTCGGCTCCAAGCATAATAAAATAAACATTCAATGGGAGACCTATGATAAGTCAGCTTTTTCATAATTTCTACCAAGATTCCCTCTAGTGGGATTGCAACGGCTTTTGTCGGCGAGCTCGATCTCGCTTAGAATCCTCGATTTTGGTTCGAGCTTGATTTCGGCTCGAACTTGTGATCTTGGTTCGAGCCCGACCCTGGTTCGAGCCCTCGAATTGATTTCAGGTCAATGTTGGTTGGTCTTTGGATTATCAGCACGATAGGTCTACCTGCGTCATGGTTCGATTCTTGTTCGAGTTTGATTATGATATCGATCTCGACACGGACTAGCCTCCCCGGGTTCGAGGTTAGTTCGTCCCCCCTCCGGGATCTTACTTCGATACATCACCCTTCGAATCATACCGGACATGCCAAGGCTGAAATCTATTTCGACCGTATACAGATAGTCCCCTTGTTTCTCAGAAAGAATATGGTGAGAAACGATATGATTTCCAACGGCTCGATCGGATTATATCTTGTCGTTTCCATCGGGTTCGACCAGGACGCATCTGGTAGATGTCCCGTCGGTTTAGTCTTTCAAGGCACTTAATGCATGTCAGGCGGTGGTCGGCCACTGCTGATACTGAACCGCCATCGTTTGAACCTATAAATAACCCTTACTTTTATCTTTTACCATTTTTACATCTTTTATCTTCCAAAATTTCCCAAGTTCTTCTTCGTGCTCTCCAACTTACCAGTATAGCCGTGATTTCTTTTCGAAAAAACCCCTCTTCAATTCTACCAAATCTCCATCACTTTCTTCTATTCCTTACTTTTGAATTCAAAAATGGCGAAAACATCGCAAACCATTCCTCAGAAAGAGAAGGCTTCATCTTCACAGTGTGTCGCCGATGAGGCGCCAGCAGAACCACGGCCTGAGGAGTGTGTTCCCGGGGCGTGCGTCCTTACTTCAGATTTTAAGGAAGGTTGATAAAGGTTCATAGGTCCCTGGCCGGTGTGAGCAGGTATCGAGGTACATGTGTTCGATAACCGAGAAGCACCTCGATCTGTTAAAGAAGGATTGCAATTGGGGTGAAAAAGAAGTAATAATACTTACCCCTGACGAAGATATCACTTCTTACGTGAAAGGGTTTTTGAACGTATATACTTACCCTTTCACTTTGGGTCCCCTCGATTCCGTTATTATTGATTTCTGTCGACAATATCAGGTAACCTTAGGCCAGGTCCATCCTTCTTTGTAGCGGATCGTTATCCTGATCCGATTTTGTGAGCAAAATCGAGGGGATGTCGTTCACCCTCGATCATCTTATCCGAGTGTACCATCCCCGACTTTTTCGAGGAGGGTTAATAAAACTCCAGCGTCGGGCTACCAAGGCTCTGTTCTCGAGTATTGACGAGGATAAGGACCGAGGTTGGATGGGCAGGTTCGTTCGAATAAGGACTTCGGACCTGATCCCGACTGAAAAGATGCCCTTTCCCGAGGAGTGGAATATGAAACGTAAGTGCGATCTTGATGTTGCTTCTATTTTGTTCTTCCATTTATTCTCTTATCGACACTCCTCCTTTTGTGATGTAGCGGTTCCCTGGATGCCCGGAGCGGTTCCCGATCTCAAGAACTGGGTACGGGCTCTGGTTTCAACTTTCACATATGCCGAGCGCTCATGGCGTGATTTGTCAAAGGGTCGGTGGGAGGCCAAAAATCACGGTAAGCTCATTTCTCGGACTCCGATGATCCGAACAAGGCGTTTCTCAAAATATTTTTTATAAGGTTTCCCATATGCAGGTTTGGGTAAAGACGCGGTCTTGAGGCCTCTGTCCAATGAGGAGGATGTTTCGACCTCTGTCCCAAAGCCGGTGAAGGAAAATAAAAGGAAGAGAGCCTCGGTTCCTGAATATCCAAAACCGAAGAAAAGGACGGCTCATAAGTCGAACAAGAATGTCATTCCTTTGACCGTGGAATACGTTTTGTGTCTAAGGGATGAAGATGAAGAAGATAATGAGTCCGCGCTGGCGGTCCGAACGAAGAGAGCCACCGATGCCTCATCGCCAGCTGGATCGACGATGCTCTATGGGGCTCCGCCTCGAACTGAAGATATACCAGAGAAAGATTCAGGTAGAGTCCCCGAACTATCGGATGCCGAAGACACCTCTTGTCAGAATCAACCAGTAGGGGTTCCAATCTAAGAGCCCCTCGAACCCCTACGAGCCAAGGGGAATGCTCCAAGCGAGTCATTTGGGGTAGCAGCAATCGAGGATTCGCCTACCTTTCCCGCTTTTTTCGCAGGGGTGATTCGGGAAGCTCAAGCTCGGGGAGCCCTCGATCTAGATAGGCCTCATGATGAAGAAGATCTGTTTCGTGACCTGTTTACCGATATCGAGGATGTTGCCGGTGCCGGTGATGAATCGGATCTTTTTCACGGATTACGGCAGGCTTTGAATCAGGTGAGCCTCTAGAAAAAAAAATTGTCGGTACTGCCTTTATGTTCGTTTTTCGTTAACTTCGCTTCTTGTTTCTTTGTAGGCTGCGGCAGTCCATCGAGAACAATGTTCTCGTTCCCAGAATGAGCTGCATCAATACGCGACCGACCTACACCGCGCTACTGACGAGAGGAATTCCCTTAGACTTTCCTTAGGGCAGAGAAAGGAGGAAATAAAAGACCTCCGAGATGAGCTGGCCAAGGCTTATCGAGATCAGAATGATTTGTCTGAGCAGGTAATGATGCTTTTGAAAGCCTATGGGCTTGATACCGGAACGGTAGCTAACATTTCGGTCTCACAGCTGTAGCAAAAAATCGAGATGATCGGGAAGCTTTGTGAGGAGGTCGACGTGATAAGGATGGAGTCCTTGCGGTGGAAAGAAGGTATGGACCGCTTTGCTGCAGAAAAAGAGACTGCTCGAGCCCAGTTATCGTCGTCTGAAACCCAAATTCAGAAAATAAAGGAAAAAGGCCTGGTTCAAGCAAGAAGAATTGAGGAGCTTGAGGCTCGGTTGGCCTCTGTACTCGCCAAGGCCGAATCTGATGCTGAAAAGACAAAGGCCGATGCGGATGTGCTCGTGGCCGTCTATCGAGCCGATGCTGAAGCTGCCCAAGTCCAGGCAAGAGAGGCAGCCGAATCCGCTGATAGTCAAGCGCACTGGGCCGCCGAACTTGCTAAGTGCAGATCCAGAAGGGATACTCTCGAGGAGGTTCATGCTCGCGGCTTCGATCTCGCGGAAGAGATAAAAAAAGGCAAAAAAACTCAAAGCTGATGCTGAAGCTCTGTTTCTGATGGTGATGACGACGACGATGGGAGCAAGAGCGGATCCGAAAACGGGGGGAATCTGATAAAGAAGAGACCGCTCCCGGTCGAGAAATTTAGTTCTTAAGTTTTACGTTGTAATCGCCCATGCAGATAAATTTGTGTATAGGCATATCTCCCCTTTAGCCGACTTGCTTCTATTTTTGTTTCCCGTATTGCGAGGACTTTATTTGCCTTACGAATGTTTCCACGATATTTTAAACAACTTAATCAAATTTGGACCTCGTGGTCTCTGTAACCGAGTGAGCGTTTACTCAACTTGGGGCAATGTAGCCCTTTAGGCTTATTAGTTGTCAATGATTCGATCTTGAAGAAATATAGCCCGTGGGCGTAATGGTCGAGCGAGTGTTTGCTCGAACTCGAAAATGTAGCTCGTATGCTTAGTCGAGTGAATGATTCGAACTCGAATTGATGTAGCCCGTAGGCTTAGTCGAGTGAATGATTCGAACTCGAATTAATGTAGCCCGTAGGCTTAGTCGAGTGAATGATTCGAACTCGAATTAATGTAGCCCGTAGGCTTAATGGGCGAGTGAGAGTTTGCTCGAACTCGAAATAAAAAGTAGCATGTAGGCTTGGTCGAGTTAATGATTCAAACTCGAATTGATGTAGCCTGTAGGCTTAATGGTCGAGTGAGTGTTTGCTCGAACTCGAAATAAAAAATAGCTTGTAGGCTTGATCGAGTGAATGATTTGAACTCAAAGAAGTGTAGCCCGTAGGCTTAATGGTCGAGTGAGTGTTTCCTCAAACTCGAAATAAAAAATAGCCCGTAGGCTTGGTCGAGTGAATGATTCGAACTCGAAATAATGTAGCCCATAGGCTTAATAGTCGAGTGAGTGTTTGCTCGAACTCTAAATAAAAAATAGCCTGTAGGCTTGGTCGAGTGAATGATTCGAACTCGAAATAATGTAGCCCATAGGCTTAATAGTCGAGTGAGTGTTTGCTCGAACTCTAAATAAAAAATAGCCTGTAGGCTTGGTCGAGTGAATGATTCGAACTCGAAATAATGTAGCCCATAGGCTTAATAGTCGAGTGAGTGTTTGCTCGAACTCTAAATAAAAAATAGCCTGTAGGCTTGGTCGAGTGAATGATTCGAACTCAAAGTAGTGTAGCCCGTAGGCTTAATGGTCGAGTGAGTGTTTTCTCAAACTCGAAATAAAAAATAGCTCGTAGGCTTGGTCGAGTGAATGATTCGAACTCGAAATAATGTAGCCCGTAGGTTTAATGGTCAAGTGAGTGTTTGCTCGAACTCGAAATAAAAAATAGCTCGTAGGCTTGATCGAGTGAATGATTCGAAGTCGAAGTAGTGTAGCCCGTAGGCTTAATAGTCGAATTATATCTTAATTCTGATTGCACAATAAATCTCAAAATAGAGGAATTTTCATTGGATATAAGATGCCGATGAAAAAGAGAACTTTCTTCGCAAGTTATTACACGCCTGGGTTCGGGCCAATCTATAAGAGCATGGTTCGCTTCGACCATTTGGCTCTTTACAGTTTTCCTATTGGGACCTTGTTGCTGTGAAATAACTTTCTTGCGGGACCTCGGATATTGTTATAAATGTTGTACGATCAATGGTTGCCTCATTAAAAACCTTGCCGAAAAACCCATTTGGGATCAAACCGGTCTAAGGGAAAAAGAGTGCAACGCGTGCTTTCTGGCGAGAGATCCGTCCCTTGTTCGGACTTCTGCAGGGGTCAGTTTCGAGATATAAATGAATATGGAAAGGTTGTACCTTAACAGTAGTACCGTTCTAGATGTGATACATTCCAGCTGCTTGATAGTTGTTTGCCGTTTATAACGTCGATCCTGTATGAACCCTTTCTGATGTCCTCGAGTACCTGATATGGTCCTTCCCAATTCGGTCCTAGTTTCCCTTCATTCGGATTTCGGGTATTGATGGTAATGTTTCTCAACACTAAGTCCCCAGGCTTAAAATGGTGAAGCTTGGTTCTTCGACTATAATATCTTTCGATTCGCTGCTTTTGGGCGGCCATTCGGATGAGGGCAGCTTCTCGCCTTTCGTCCGATAGTTCGAGGCTTGTATTTATAGCCTCGTTATTTGATTCTTCCATCGCGAATCGAAATCTGTTACTGGGTTCACCAACCTCGACTGGTATCAATGCTTCGTATCCATATACTAAGGAGAACGGGGTCGCCCTCGTACTGGATTTTGACATTGTCCGATATGCCCAAAGGACTTCAGACGGGATTTCTCTCCATCTCCCTTTAGCGTCGTTCAACCTCTTCTTTAAGTTTTGAATGGCAGTTTTATTTGTTAATTCAGCTTGCCCATTCCCACTGGGGTGGTATGGCGTCGATAGTATCCTTCTTATCTTGTGGTCTTCGAGGAATCTTGTTACTTTGCCACCAACGAATTGTTTTCCATTGTCACATACTATTTCGGCGGGTATCTCGAATCGGCATATAATATGATCCCAAATAAAGTCTATAACTTCTTTCTCTCTTATTTTCTCAAACGTCTGTGCTTCAACCCATTTAGAAAAATAGTCAGTCATAAACAAAATGAATTTGGCTTTACCTGGGGTCGATGGCAGAGGGCCGACGATATCCATTCCACATTTCATGAATGGCCACGGGGATAGGACCGGGTGGAGTTGCTCTCCGGACTGGTGGATCATTGGTGTGAACCTTTGAAATTTGTCACATTTACGAACACATTCCTTCGTATCTTTGCCCATATCGATCCAATAATACCCTGCTCTGATTATTTTTTGGACTAATGTGTCGGCTCCAGAGTGATTCCCCCAAGTACCCTCATGCACTTCCCGTAGGACGTAATCGACATCCCCCGGACCCAAGCATACCGCCAACGGTCCATCGAACGTTCTTCGGTACAGTGTT
>AWOL01S0049363.1:32796-56782 GCA_000715115.1 Nicotiana otophora | reverse complement strand
GGGCGGGGTAAAAGCTTTTAAATGTAGACAAATCATCTTCCAGAACCTTTTTCTCAAAAGTAAATGGAAAAGAATGAAAGTGCTTCCTCGAAAAGCAAATGACAAACTAAGACACCTATATTTGATGAAGAGCAGGAAAAGCCAGGAAATTCAAATAAGTAAAATAGGATCTTCATATTTTGTACATACTTTGTGGACTAGTTACAAAATCAAGACATGAACATATCCAGACTATAGATAAAAGAACATAGGGATTATGTGATAACACCACTGATTTCTGAATTCAATACAAGCACAACTCATCTCTTCCGACAAAATCAAAGACTATAAAAATATGTAGTGAGTATCTTGAGTAGAGAATGAAGAAAGAATACTTGAAGTGTCAGAGCACTAGTGTGTTTAGTGACGAGAAAGTTGGTCAAGTTTACAAATATGCAAGGGCTGAATTGAATAGCAACAACCAGATGATTGCAATATCATCTCTTGCATGTGCCAAAGTGATACCAACTACATTTTCTTCCATCATTAGTGTCGCGGGTAATAGAAGTACAACTGCTATAGGAGCCATGTAGAGTAGAAGGTTCATGGAATTCAGCTTCTCCCTTGATAAACAGAATATATATCAGAATCCTATCCTATGTCCAAATGTGCAAAATTTGGCAACAGATTGACGGAAATATAGAACACATAAATGCATGTAACCATTACCCTTCCGATGACAGCAAAATCCCTTGAAGCACAGATTTGAGTGCCCTAGCAGCTGTTGCACCAATACACATGATGAAACCAAATAAGTGAAAACTTGGCTCACCCTAAAAAGAAATACAAATATGAATCAGAAGCAAGATGAATTTATTCCCACAGCATTGTACCACCAAAACTAATTGCCAATACAATTTCATCATCTTGAGTATTAGTGAGCCCTTTCCATAGCCTAGCTTCACAGCTGCATCCTTTAACACAACTTACACAAGCTTAAATATTGGGTTGCAATTGACAAATCTAATCTACAACAAAAATTTGTTCTTACCCAAATATTCAACTAAATCTGAAAGGAAAAATACTCAAAGCATTTATCTTTAAAAAGTTCATTCATCTTAAAGCCGGCTATCTGATGGTTATAACGTAGACATGATTTATATCTTCACATAGCTCAAACACAACAGTCCTCTCTCTTAATACATCCTCCCAACAACAAGGGTGGAAGGAGGGGGGCTACATTGCAAAAGAAATCATAAAAATTTTAACTATTCCTTTTTTTTGGGGGGTATCTAGACCAGTTAGTATGCATCTCGACTAATCCAATAGGTAACATGTCTAGCCCATAAGCACAGGTTGTCAAGTTGATCCTTGCTCACAACAATTGTTGTAACTCGGATTCCAAGGATATACAGGTTGTTACTCCCATGCCTCACTCACTAAGCTATCCCATCTAGGGATAAAAATCATGGCAGTTTCTTTAATAAATCATAAACTTGAACTCTAATTTTATTTTTATTTTTTAACAATCGAGAAATCCCATAGGCCAGTGGCGCACGGTTTGCCTAACGCACACTTCACGTGCTCTTACCACTAGAACAAAGCTATGAACTCTAATTGATTAAAAACAAATTAAGCTGACCCAATTCATTAGACATAATTCAAGCTAAGAGTTATACGAAATATGCATAAGAAAAATACATACCCCGCCGGCAATGATAACGCCGGCAACAACAGGAAGGAGAGTAGCATAAGTCAACCAGGATTCCCTCCTCAGTGTCATCAAATAGGCAAAAACAGCAGTAAAAAATGGCGTAGTAGCACCAATAGCCTGATTGAATGAAACAGGCAAGTACCTAAGTAAAATATTGCCACTAACCACAGAGCCACAGAAGACGAGGCTCAAAGCAGAGATCTTCATAAACTGAACCCTAGATCTTATAGTCTGCATTGGAACAATTTTCATCAAAGCAATGGCTATGTAGCTGAATAAAGAGCAAGTAGTCATATGACACATTGTGAGGAAAATTGGGTATTTGAAACCATAATTGCTTAGCAAATACTTGTTCAGTAATAAAACCCCAATGTTTGATGAATACCATGCTGCTACCAGCGCTATCGTGAAGAATTTGCCGGATGTTTTCATTATAAATTGATCCCAAATAATTCACCAAATTAAACCATAAAGCCTAAGACTATAAAAGAATGAAGAAGAGGTGAATTTTTGACATCAATGTATGCGACACAATTACCTAGACCCTAATAAATAACTAAAGGGAAAAGAAGATGTTTTTTGACAAGTATATTCGGAGAGAGGTAGGAAGCTAATAAAAACCGGAATAGGGTAAATGAGGAGAGAGAAATAAGGTGGAGTTTGAGAACACGGTGGGCGGACGCAGAATTTGCAGAGAATACAAAAGAAATATTTACAAAAGAGAAAGGTAAACGCGAGCGAAACGCGTAGGCGAAGTGTTGCGTAGTATAAACTAGTTTAGTTGGAGTCGAAACGCGTAGACGAAGTGTTGCGTAGTATAAACTAGTTCAAAATGGAGTACCAAATTGGGGATTTCCAATCTTACCCTATATTTATGTCACCTTTTAACATGTACCCTATTTTAAAAAATTATTGATTTGATAGCCAGTTGACAAAAAATCCGTAATAATATGACAATTACACCCCTGATAGTATTAGCATTAGCATGCTACTTTGGAGATGACCTCATTCGCATTAGCATACTATAAAATAAGCCCTGATAAACGTAGCAGCATGCTAACGTTTGGAGATGACGTTGTTTTACAGTACCAGGGGTTATTCATTAGCATGCGAGATGATGTAAAACTTCAGCCAATTACAGTAGCAGCTGAAGTTGTTTTACATTGAAGCTAAAACTTCATGTTAATGCCTGCTGAAGTTATTTATCCTGCAGTCAACAGTTTTGTCATGAGTTTTATCCAACACTTCAGTCTAAATATGCTGAAGTTATTTAGTTCATTTGCTAAAACTTCAGACTAAACATGCTGAAGTTATTTAGTTCATTTGCTAAAACTTCAGTTTAAACATATTGAAGTTATTTAGTTCATTTTCGAAAACATCAGACTAAACATGCTTAAGTTTTTATCTTGCAATATGTAATTTTCTAATGAGTTTTTGCTACTGCATGCTGAAGTTATTTAGTTCATTTGCTAAAACTTCAAACTAAAAATACTGAAGTTATTTAGTTCATTTTCGAAAACTTCAGACTAAACATGCTTAAGTTTTTGTCTTGCAATATGTAATTTTCTAATGAGTTTTTGCTAATGCATGCTGAAGTTATTTAGTTCATTTGCTAAAATTTCAGATTAAACATGCTAAAATTTCAAACTTAACATGCTTAAGTTATTTAGTTCATTTGCTAAAACTTCAGACTAAACATGTAGTTCATTTGCTAAAATTTCAGACTAAACATACTTAAGTTATTTAGTTCATTTGCTAAAACTTCATACTAAACATGCTGAAGTTATTTAGTTCATTTGCGAAAACTTCAGACTAAACATGCTTAAGTTTTTGTCTTGCAATATGTAATTTTCTAATGAGTTTTTGCTAATGTATGCTGAAGTTATTTGGTTCATTTGCTAAAACTTCATACTAAACATGCGTAAGTTATTTAGTTCATTTGCTAAAACTTCATGCCAAAACATGCTGAAGTATTGTCCTGCAGTCTACAATTTTGTCAATAGTCCTGAAGGGCAAAATCATCTTTTTAAAACGCTTTTAACAAAAAAATGGCTACGGATGCAAACGGAAAAACAAAACGGGTATATGTTTAAAGGGGGCGACCAAATAGGGCGCCCCATGTAATTTTTACTTAATAATCTAACTTCGTGCTGTAAATTTAGAGAGATTACCTATTTTAGAATTACATAAAACTTTTATTAACAACATTTTTTCATAAATCAGTAATATTTAAAAGTACTTTGTTAAATCATAGTTAAAGAAAAAGTTATTTGACTATATGAATAATATTTGGTCAAAGATAAAAATTATAATTATATTTGAAGATGAAGTTGAAAAAGAAAAAAATTACTGATCCAGGTGGGTTTCATGCAAATTTATGAAAAACCAAATATGAGTTGTGGATGCAAAGCATATTACTATCAAATGATGGTATATTGCATAATACACCAGTATAGCATGGTTACAATTGAACCGTGATATACTGTGATTACTATTAAATGATGGTGTATTGTGATTACTAGTATGTTGGATTGTATTCATAATTTTGTTGGTATACTGCATCGTATACCATAATTATAATTGAATCATAGTATAATGGTATATTGTAATTACTGGTATATTAATGAAATTAATAATATTCTAGGTATACTTCATAGTATACCAGTATACCATGATTAAAGTTGAATGATGGTATACTACAACATTGGTATACCATGACTAGTGGTGAATTATGGTATTCTCAAAATTCTTGATATACTATACATTAGTATATCATGATTAATTTTGAATCATGGTATACCTTGTTTGAGTATGTTAAATGATATACCCAATATTCTTAGTATACTACACATTGGTATATCATGATTAGTTTTAAATTATGGTATTCTCAATATTTTTTGTATAATACACACTAGTATACCATAATTAGTGTTGAGTGATGGTATATTTTGTTAGAGTATGTTAAATGGTATACCCAAGATTCTTGGTATACTAAAATATTATTGGTATACTAAACATTAGTATACTTAGTATACCATGATATTACTGGTATGTTAAATTGCATCCACAATATTCTTGGTATAGAATAATTATTGTTGAGTGATTGTATTCTTAATATTCTTGGGATACGACACATTGATATACATGATTAGCTTAGTATATAAAATTTTAGGATTACTGATTTTATTAGAAAGAGCAAAAAAGGTAAAAAGAGTGATAAATGTTTTATTTAAAAAATCTAAAATTTCTTAGAAAATTGCAACAAAACAAATCTACAATATTAAATAAAAAGTTAAAAGAATCAAAAATAGTAACATGGCACTCTCGATAATCATAATCGATTAGTGAATGTATAAAAAGAATCCCAATACAAATTTTAAGACTCGATTATTTATTTAAAAAATAAATAAAACAAATAAATAAAACAAAAGTGAAAGAAAGTGATAATGCGAAAGAATTTTACTGAAAAATAACGAAAGAAATTAAGATGAAAAATATAATAAAAAAAGAAACAAAACAAGTGAAAAAATATTTTGGACGGAAAGATTTTAGTAGAAAGAATAAAATTAAGAAAAATAATAAATACAACGAAAAAAAATTAAAGATAAAAAAAAGAGTGAGGGGGTTACTAATTGAAATAATAAAAAAGAATAAAAAATATAAAAAATAAGAAAATAACTACAAAAAAGAAGAAGAATAAGAGTGCATAATTTTATTAGAAAGAAACAAAAAGTGTAACAATTAACAACAAAATCCGAAAAAATAAAAAAATAAAAGACAAAATAAACTGAAAAAAATAAAGAAAAGAAGGAGAAGGACCCTTGGTGACGTGCAAGTGCAAACTAGTAACAAGTTTGCACTATTGGAAGCGGGTGAGATCGAAACACAAAAACAAATAAAGAAAGAAGCTGTGGAGAATGTTCTAAATAAGGAGAATGTTGAGGCTTAGGGTGGCAACTGGGTCGGGACCGATAGGATCGCTAGAGGTGGGCTTGGGCCGGTCTCGTGGGCCGGTTCTTGCTTTTGAACCGTTAGGATCGGGACCGTTTGGCCCGCCAAGGGACCGGGACCGGTCCGGACCAGTCCCTTGGCGGGCCAAACGGGCCCAACGGTAATTTTTTTTTTAAAAAGTAGTCGTTTGGCTATTTAAAAAAACAGCCGTGGGCTTTAAAAAATAGTCGTTGGCTATTTAGAAAATAGCCATTTAACCCCCCAACTTTGTTTTAACCTAAACTTTTTATAATTACACTTTTTCTCTATTTTTAACTATAAATACCCCCTTATTTTTTCATTTTTCTTACAAAATCAATATCAATCTATTACAATCTCTCTCTAATTTTCTTCTATACTTGCTACTATTGCTTACTTTATTACAAAAAATAGTAAAAAAATATTGAGGTTGTTATCTTCAAGTCTTTAATGATAATTAATTTTTAACAAGTTGTTCGTCAATTCGGTAAACTCCTTCCAACTCTTAAGTCTTAATTAGAATAAATAGCCTCAATTAAAATAAATGCTCAAACTATTTATAATGTTTATCAAGTTGCATTAAATAATGCTAGACCAAATGTTCCAGCTCCTTCTTCTTCTTATTCTCAATCTTTTAAAAGAACTGCGGGAGTAAGAGCACTTAGTGCTTGGGCGGGGTTTAGGGGTTCTTTTGGTTCTAGTAGTAATGATTTTTCACAACTAAATGAGCTTGAAGTTTATTTGTCGCATAAATTGAGGAAGTGAATCCCGATGACTCCTTTAATCTTTTGCAATGGTGGAAGGACAAAGAAAAATACTTTCCAGTTCTTTCAAGGATGGCTCGAGACATCTTAACTATTCAAGCTTCAACAGTGGCATCGGAGAGCGCTTCCAGTCAAGCAAGACTTCAAATCGGTGATTATAGAGCGTCTATGAGGGAGAGCTTGAAAAAATAAGTACTTTTTAGAGATTGGATCCGTTCGGAAAGAAGAAATTTTGGACTTGTTGAATCACAACCAGAGGAAGACGAAACTTATGAAGAAATGCTAGCTGAACTTGCGGAGGATGCTGCTTCGCCCGACAATGGAAGTGGCGATGACCAAGCTACTTTTCCGCCACCACCAACGGAAATTCCTCTAGACCTTGAAGGATTTATGAAGTTTGTAAGAGATACCATGTAACTTGTATGATAAAACATTAGTATGTATTATGTAGCTTGTATTTTAACACATCTTGATTAGTTTCTTTTTCTTCTCAATGGTGGTATTAGCACTTTGTTGTGCTCATTCCATAGGGGGGAGGAAAACTAAGAAAGATATTGCCATATTTTTTTAATGCTATAATAAAATTACAAGGCATTGTTTTGAATATCTCTTTACAATATTTTTGTCTTTAAATTTGAATTAAAAACTTTAGGTCACAATTCTAAAATAAATTTATAAGGCATTGCCTTAGATATTTTTTTAACATCTTTTTGTCTAATTTCTATTTAATTTTTAAAAAACAAATTAATATTTGGCCGTTGGGCCCACTTAGCCCGTGGGCCCGACCCGTTTAGCCCGGGACCATGAGTTCGTGGGTCTGGTCCCGGACCGGTTCCTACAAAAAGCCCGTTTATTCCGGGACCCCTAAACCCGTTTGTTTAAGGACCGGCTCGGGATCGCGGCCCATGAGACCGGCCCACTTGGCCCGTTTAGGGCCCGAACCGGCCCACATACCACCCCTAGTTGAGGCAAAGAAGGCAACAGATGCAAATCCCACTTCTACTGGGAAAGCTACTCCAAAGAAGACTGGGACACAAATTGCGGCTACACAAATCCCTAATAATAATGAAGCTGAGATTGATTAGTGACGAGCGAAAAACACAACACGATATTGATGCTCGCTAGCTAAAGATAGTATAGTTTAATTATCGTCTCCACATGGATTAGATTTAAATAATGCTCAAGTAATTTCTAGCTTAACGCTATTCAGGATGATCAAAACTTGATTTGTACTAGTTATATACTACGATTAACTATAAAGTAAAGCAATTGACGATTGACTTCAACAAACCAGAGATTAGCAAGGTCGATTTCTTATCAATGTGAGGAACAAGGGTTTTGACGTGATAGATATAAGGTTTTGATTTTGGATATGATACTGTTATATTTCACACTTGGGGTTCTATCAATTCTCACGAATTCAATAGGTGATTAGCTTATGCTTCCGATTCAGACTCCTCTCTCGATTAAATCTAAATCTTTCAAATAAACTAATGTGAAGTGCGGTGAAACTTGCAAGAATATATTGGTGTGAATGGTCTAAGAGAAACTTCTCTCGAATATTTCTCAATCTTAATTTAAGAGGTAGATCATAAAGCTCTTTCGATTACTTTAAAGCATGTGTTGAAACAATATTCAATATTATGCTCCTCTTCCGATTAAACAAGATAATGAATAAAATCACAACTAGAGTTAAAGCTCTTCCAATAAATTCAAGCAATTAAAAGTAATCAAATCCATAAACAATAACCAAGTCATCAAATCAAGTCAAACCCTAAGGTAAACTACTCCATAATTATGGAGGAAGTCATCACAAAAAGAGTTAAAGAATAAGAAAGCATCAATCTAAGTTACAATCCAAACTTCCTTAGAGTTAAAGAATAAGAAAGCATCAATCTAAGTTACAATCCAAACTTCCTTATTGAATTGATGGGAAGATGATGAAATCCTGAGTCTTGTAGCCTCCAATGCTCTCCCAAAGTTTTCAAGGTCAAAAGTCCTCTCAAAAACGTTTTTCTAGTGTATTTATACCAAGTAGGAACTAACCCGGACGAAACTACCCTCTTTGAGCTGAAGTGGGAAAACCTACAAATATTTTACACTTCATACGTCGCACTATGCCATGCAGGGTGCGTAGCATTAGTGTAATTTGCTCGGTTGTAAACTCTCTGAACTTAGCTTGTCTGACAAAATTTTGTACTGATGTCACGCATTATGCCTAGCATTAGTGTATTTTTCTATTAGATCCAAAAACTACAAGTCTCTGAACTTCTCAAATTTCTGACGCACATTTGCACTGATGCGTCGCAATGTGCTATGCATGGTGCGAAGCATTAGTTCAAATGTCATAACCCTTATGCTTTCTTCCAACTTTCGTATGCAACGCCAGTCCACGAGCCCCGAACGCGATCCCGAATTAATTCCTTGACTTTTGCTCAAACTTCAAAGCTTCAGATTATTCTATTTAGCTCTGATTTATCTTTTTAACTCGGAATCATCTCCTACAAAGCATAAAAATATAATAAGTGCAAATCACTATCATTTAAGCTCAAAAACGCTCAAAGTGCAGTAATTAGAGTGCATAATGCGACTAAAATACGAGTTCTTAGCCTACCATCAATACCCCACACTTAAACCATTGCTCGTTCTCGAGCAATCAAACTGTACTTCACATAGAGACGACCTTCTTATCAGACAACTTCCCTAACGCATCATGCCAAGAATATTTAAAGCAGACTAAGCACCTTATTATAACATCCTCGCCTCAAGACTCAACTCAAAAGCACCACGCATTTTTCACAACATGCTCACTTACTCTAACACGGAGGTCAAAGAATTCACCTTACCTTCGCAAATCATGTGCCCTCACACGAACAACAGAGAGTAGTTTCATACATAATAAATTCAAGAACAAATAGGAACTCAAGATAGAAAGAATTCACTCACTCTCAGAAATAGAATTCATGTGCCACAGAAAACATACCATAGGCTTGCCCGTAGTGTAATACTCTACTAATTGAGCTTATTCAGTCAAAGATCAAGTAGGACTTTAATTTGGTTGTAATGTAGGTTGCGGGACGGGTAGGATAGATTTGGATATAGTGACTACACCTCCATGAGCACTTTAATACATATACATTAACAATTCAAACCCCACACTTATGTTGAACCAAACCCTGACCTTCATTCATAATAGCATCACGCTCCCAATATCTTTAAGCACAAATAAGATGAGAACTACCGCTGACATGGAATCAATTTTTTCCTTTTCTAAGTTCTGATTTTTTCCCTCTTTTCTTTCAATCAAACTCTTTTTTCAATTCTCTACAAGTGGCTCTCACAATTTTTCAAACAGTGCACTTTTCTCCTTTTTTTATAGTTCCACTCGAAACCCGACCATACCTCACTTAGCTTTTACAAGATCATAACAAATTCAAGTGCTAATGAGAGGTAAGAGGTTCAAATAGATAGACAATTCAAATAAAGTGGTCAAGCTTGTAGTGTGGTTGCCAAAGAAATAGGATTACAGGCTCAAATGAGCTAACTAAGATACACATTCATTATATGGGTAAAAAGTATATATGTGGCTCAACAAAGAAATGCCTATATCACTTCCTAGACTGAACAAGACTACTATTTCACTTTGCAAACACACAGGACAAGTTCTAGACATCAACTGATATGCATAGAATATCAATAAAATATCACACACACAAGTTGGCACATAACTCACTTAGGATCGGATCTATCCCGACTCTCTAGTCAAAGCAGTTAAGCAAAGTCATAATCAAACAATTTAAGGTACTTATCCATGAGCCAAGAACTGATCCTAGGCGTCACAAATCAGGCACTCACTACTCTCAAGGCATAACAAATTCAAGAAAAGTCATCTACATTTAACACCATCACAAGACTTCCTTATTCCTAACAAAAGAAAAACTAACTACGCCCGGTTCAAGCAAAACCATTGAAAAAGAAACGCGGCATAAAGAAAAACTAAGGGGGAATTATTACACTACCTAAGGAAAACAAAATATTTTTTTCTTCGACTTTAATCCCTCAAGAAGACAGCCGAGGAAATCCATCATCGGAAAAAGTCAAAAAACAATCAAAAGAAACGAAACGACTACGAACACACATATACATATATACATTCCCCACCCCACACATTAAATTGTGGCATGTCCCCATGACACACAAATAAAAAGCAAGAGGTAAAGAAAACTTCCCTGATTCATCTAGTCGGGGTCTGAATCGAAGTCGGGATCTCCTTTACACGCCCGACCCAGTGCACATATCCATACAGAGAGCTTCTTTTCCGCCTTCTTTGGGTATACCCCACACTTACCAACTTCACTCTTCCCAGTTTGCTCTTTCGGGGGCCCCCTTTCTCCTTCCATTTTGAAGATCAACCTTTCACCCCCCACTCTAAGCATGAGCTGTCTTTCCTGAATATCCAGAATTGCTCTGTTTGTAGCCAAAAAGGGTCTTCCTAAAATCAGAGGGACCTCCCTATTCTTCTCCATGTTCACCACAATGAATTCTACAAGGAACACAAATTTGTCTACCCGAACCAGCACATCTTCCACTATTCCTTCAGGTATGATTGTGGTCTGATCCGCCACCTGTAAGGATACAGGTATCTACTTGATTTCTCCAATCTCTCCCTCTAATATTTTGAAAATAGACAAAGGCATAAGATTAATATAATCACCTGAATCACACAAAGATTTTTGAAATTTAGTACTTCCTAAAGAGCACGGTATAGTAAAACTCCCTGGATCTCCACATTCTTTAGGGAACTTATTTTGCAAGATGGCACTACAATGCTCTGTTAGCTTGAAAATCGATGTCTCTTCCTCTTTCCGCTTCTTGTACAATATCTCCTTCATGAATTTAGCATAAGCTGGCATTTGAGAAAGCACCTCTATGAAAGGTATATTCACATGCACCTGCTTGAGCACTTCTAGAAAGCGCTCGAATTGTTTGTCCAAATTCTCTCTTCTTTGCTTCAGGGGGAAAGGTAGAGCTGGCATGTATTTATTCTCTTCAATCTAATTATTTGTTGGATTATCATTTTTTTTAGCTCTAATTTTCCCCTTCTTCTTCAAATCCTCATCTACCATCACTTCTCCTTCTTGGATGTTGTTATTTTTCTGCTGACCCACAATCTCCATTTGTCTCTCAATCAACTCATCCTTTTATTTTGCTATGGGATCCTCCAACTTGTGCCCACTTCTCAAAGACACTGCATTTATTGTCTCTTTTGGATTTCTTTCAGTATCAGCAAGGAGCATTCCCGGAACCCTCTCAGACAATAGAGTAGCTAGTTGCCCAACCTGTCTTTCCAGGTTTCGAAAAGTTGTGCCCAGTTCTTTGATAGCTGCACCATGTTCTCGTATAGCTGAGCTATAGGTTTCAAGCTTCTCATCTGACTTAATAATAATGGCCTTCATTAGATCTTCCATACTAGACAGATTAGACTGTGGAGGTTGATATGGCTGCCTCTGCTGATTTTGAAAGCCTGGAGCTCCTTGTCCCTAAGGTGTAGAGTTATTTTGCTGCCATGAGTTCAGGCTACCACTTTGTGAATTCCAAGAAAAGCCTGGGTGCCTCTGTCCCATAGGGTTGAAATTATTACCACTCTGGTAGTTGCCTCTATCAAAGCTTCCCATAGTATTTACCACTTCATCTGCAACTACGGCCTGACACTCATGCGTTGGATGACCCATTCCACATAAATCACAAACTAGTGATGGTTGGCTCTGGACCTTAGCTAAGGTCAACTTTCTTATCTCTTTGGCCATGACTTCTAGTTGGGCTTGCACTGCTGTGTTAGAATCTACTTGATGAACCCCAACTGCTTTTCTTCTATCATTACTCTCAGCAGGCCACTGGTTAGCATCTTCAAAGAGCTCATCAAGAATTGTCACAATCTCCTCAGGAGTCTTCTTCATTAAAGGACCTCCAACTGCAGTGTTCAGAGTTCGTCGTGAGGGAGGTGTCAGTCCATCCCAAAAGTCCTGGAGTTGCATACACAATTTAATCCCATTACACTGACACTTCCTCATTATCTCCTTGAATCTTTCCCAAGCCTCGAAAACTATTTCAGTGTCCGTCTGGCAAAAGTTGCGAATTTCCCTTATGAACTTCACTGTTTTTACAGCTGAGAAGTATTTGTCAAGAAACTTTCTAGTCATATCTTCCCATGTCCTAATCGACCCCGTTGGTAAGCTACGAAGCTAGTGCTTCACGGCATCCTTCAGTGAAAAGGGGATGCCATTAAGTATACTGCATCTTTCGATACTCTGTTGTACTGGAAGGTATTCATAATTTCCTCAAAATCCATCAAGTGAGTGTTAGGATCCTCGTTCACCTTCCATATGAAGACACAGTTGTTCTGAATAGTTTGAAGCAAGCCTTGCTTCAACTCGAAATTATTCGATGCTACTGGTGGAGATCTGACACTGGACAATTCCTGATTGTAGATTGCTCTGGCATAATCACCCAATGCTCTCCAGGCCTGAGTATAGCATTCTCGAACTGGTCTTCAATCAAAGGTCGATTCAGATTGAATCTTCGACCCCCATCATCGTTGACGGTCTCATCAACAGCCCTACGGGTTGCCTCAGCTGCTATCCTTGCAGCTTTTTCTCTCTGTTGTACTGCCTCTCTTGCAGCTAACTCTACCTCATCTTCACCGTTATTAGCCATGTGTGTTCTTAGGTTAAAGGTTGTCCCAAGAACTTTCCGGTGAACTCTTTCTCTTTCCTTAGTTGTCGCAGACTCTTTTCTACCACTGGACTATATGGAATCAATTCCTTTGAAGAAGATTGAGTCATACACCAAAGATGTCAATTTGTTGCCTACACACGGAAGAGGAAACCCGTGAAGAATATAAAAAAATAAAAAAATAAAAATTCCTAAATTAGTACCAAAAACTATTTTGAACACTATTTATTATCAATCCCCGGCAACGGCGCCAAAATTTGGCGAGCGCAAAATACATCACGAAATTTATGATCGCTAACCAAAGATAGTATAGTTTAATTATCGTCTCCATGGAGATTGGATTTAAACAATGCTCAAGTAATTTCTAACTTAACGCTATTCAGGATGATCAAAACTTGATTTGTACTGATTATATACTAGGATTAACTATAAAGTAAAGCAATTGACGATTGACTTCAACAAATTAGAGATTAGCAAGGTTGATATCTTATCAATTTGAGGAACAAGGGTTTTGACGTGATAGATGTAAGGTTTTGATTTTGGATATGATACTGTTATATTTCACTCTTGGGGTTCTATCGATTCTCACGAATTCAATAGGTGATTAGCTTATGCTTCCAATTCAGACTCCTCTCTCGATTAAATCTAAATCTTTCAAAAAAACTAATGTGAAGTGCGGTGAAACTTGCAAGAATATATTGGTGTGAATGGTCTAAGAGAAACTTCTCTCGAATATTTATCTATCTTAATTTAAAAGGTAGATCACAAAGCTCTTTCGATTACCTTAAAGAAGTACAAAAATAAATTAAGGCATGCGTTGCAACAATATTTAATATTATGCTCCTCTTCCGATTAAACAAGATAATGAATAAAATCACAACTAGAGTTAAAGCTCTTCCAATAAATTCAAGCAATTAAAAGTAATCAAATCCATAAACAATAACCAGGTCACCAAATCACGTCAAACCCTAAGGTAAACTACTCCATAATTATGGAGGAAGTCATCACAAAAAGAGTTAAAGAATAAGAAAGCATCAATCTAACGTTACAATCCAAACTTTCGTATTGAATTGATGGGAAGATGATGAAATCCCGAGTCTTGTAGCCTCCAATGCTCTCCCAAAGCTTCCAAGGTCAAAAGTCCTCTCAAAAACATGTTTTTAGTGTACTTATACAAAGTAGGAATGAACCCGGATGAAACTACCCTCTTTGAGCCGAAGTGGGAAAACCTACAAACTTTTTACACTTCCTACGTTGCACTATGCCACACAGGGTGTGTAGCATTAGTGCAATTTGATCGGTTGTAAACTCTCTGAACTTAGCTTGTCTGACAAAATTTTGTTCCGATGCCACGCACTATGCCTAGCATTAGTGTATTTTTCTGTCAGACCCAAAAACTACAAGCCTTTGAACTTCTCAAATTTCTGACGCACATTTGCACTGATGCGTTGCACTGTGCTACACATGGTGCGAAGCATTAGTTCAAATGTCACAACCCTTGTGCTTTATTCCAACTTTCGTATGCAACGGCGGTCCACGAGCCCCGAACGCGATCCCGGTTCAATTCCTTGGCTTTTACCCTGACTTCAAAGCTCTAGATTATTCTATTTAGCTCCGTTTATCTTTTTAACTTGGAATCATCTCCTACAAAGTATAAAACACATAATAGTGCAAATCACTATCATTTAAGCTCAAACACGCTCAAAGTGCAGTAATTAGAGTGCAGAATGCGGCTAAAACACGAATTCCTAGCCTACCATCAATGAGGCAAATAAAAAGGATTCCACAATTGAATGGGTTCATAGGAGATTTGGTACAAACAAAGAAGAGTTGAGGGAACTCAATGTCACTGTTGATCACTCATGCCATAAAATTTCATCGCAAACATTTGATGATTCAGAAGAGAAGGGTGAAAATAATGAAGTAATGTCTGGTAGAGCCTTATAGAGTGATGAAGTAGAGAAGATTGAGGTTAATATAGCTACAAAATTTAGTCCCAGGAGTAAGGAGGAAAGAGATACCACACAGGAGCAATTGGCAGCTACTTTGAGCCCTAATGCTACAGTAAAACCCTAAGGCTCCACAGACTAGGGTTGAAGTTTATGAAGGGGCTAGCAAACTTCAAGCTAATACATCACTTGGAACTGATAAAGTATCACATAATGAGGCTAATATCATTGGTTGATCAGCAATTGGGGCTTTAGCTAAGAAGAAAGCCAATGGAACAATAAACCCTAGTGGTACTGTCTAGTTGTTGGCTAAGGTTGGAGGTGATCCGGTGAAGTTTTCAAGTGGAGATCAAGCAGGGTATGTTCAGGTTGGGTTTCTAGATAATACAGTGAGGTCACCTCACCAAATAACTACAGGCAAGTCATCAAAAGGTAATGGAACAGTAACTCCTACGGTTCTTGCTACAGTGAACCCTAGTTTGGGTGATGTCTATAATCTTCAGTTCAAGTTGGCACAAGAGGCAAAGAGTGATAGGAAACGGAAAGATATGGTGTTAAAGGAGGCTACAAGGCAGACATATGGTCAAATTGAACTTGCTACCAAGGCTGGTAAGTTTGAAACTGGCAAAGTATCAATGCAATTCAAATTGTTACTCCTGCAGTTGATTATCCTGGAATCCTAGCTGGGAAGACTTTTAGTGTTACAAGTGGTATTTTGGCAAAGGGTATTCTTATTAATAATAGGGGTCAGAAGGAGTTGGGAATGGTAGCTAAGAACCATGAACCAAATCTTTTGGCTCTCCATGAGATAGATGATGACAAAGAAGAACAGGAGGATCTAGGTGAAGATATTGAGGAAGAATCAATAGCAGCTAACTTTCAACAAGTTCCTAGATATGGAGGCATTTCATCTACAAGTGTTGACAAGATGAAATCAGAAGGAAAACATACAAAGCAAAAGGAGAAGACTGTGCCTGTAAGGGTGCAACCAAAGAGAAATGGGCTCTCTATTACCAAGTAACCTTATGGATAATTGCTTTAGTTTGGAATGTGAGGTCTATAAACACACAAAAACCTTTCCAAAGATTGCTTAACCTTCATAGAAAGTATAATTTTTATTTGATTGGATATTTTTTGTTGATGAGGATATTGATGTAGACATTCTTATGGATATGGAACAACAATTGACTCTAAAGTTGCTACTTAGAAGTTTGGGCAAGGAACTAGTTGTTACACTTGTATATGCTAAATGTAATGCAGTAGAGAGAATTGAATTGTGGGATTACATGTATCATCTAGCTTCTGACATGGAATCTCCTTGTCTTGTTGGAGGAGATTTCAACGTCATTCTATCTGAAGAAGAGAAGTATGGTGGTCTTCCAGTTTACTTGAGTGAAGTTCAAGACTTTGGTCATTATGTGGACACTTGTGCTTTATACGATCGAGGCTTTAAAGGAAGTCTTTACACATGGTGGAATGGGAGGTCGGATGATGACTGTATATTCAAAAAGCTTGACAGGTTCTTGGCAAATCAACAATTTCAAGATTTATTCCCAGCATTGGAGGTTGAGCACTTGATTATTATCCTGCAATGTTAACAATGTCCAAGTTAAGAAATCTTTCAAGTTTCTCAACTTCTGGACATAGCATGAAACTTTCTTAAAGGTGGTAAATGAGAATTGGCACACTGATTGTATGGGCAACCCATTCATAGTTTTTCAAAGCAAGATGAAGAAGATAAAGATAGCACTGGCAGCTTGGAGTAGAGAAATATTTGGGGATATATTCAAACAAATAGCAGCCTTGGAAGATGTGATTAAGGTTCATTAGATTGAGTTTGAGCTTCATTCAACAACTCAAAATAGAGCAAAGTTACACAAAGTAGAGGCTGACCTTACTAAGTATTATCATCTAGAAGAAGAATTCTAGAGATAAAAAGCAGGGTTGCAATGGTTCAAAGATGGTGATAGAAATACAAATTTCTTTCATACACATGTCAAAGGAAAGAGGAAGAGGCTGCAGGTGTCTAGGACACTTGACAACAATGGTAATTGGATTGATTCACAGGAAGAGATATCTAAAGAGGCAGTGGATTTCTTTTAGTCTCAATTCCCTGAGGACTGTTTCTATCTAATAGGTACCTAGAATAATTAGTGTCCATATATCCTACTAAGTCAAAAGTACTAATAGTTGGATTACAAAGAACCAGGTCTTGAGTACTATCAGATACCTCAAGATCCTCTTCATAGCCATCAAATGCAACTCTTTGGTATTTGACCAGATCCTAACACAAAGTCCAATACTAAATACAATATCTGGTCTACTTACAGTTAGATATAACAATGATCCAATTATACCCCTATATAATTGTAACGATCAAACCGCTTGTTTTGTTTTATAGAATTTCGTTCCCCTATTAATAATTTTAAAATATAATTTTCCTATTTTATGACTTATGGGGACGGTTGGTTTGGTTTTGAAAGGGTTCGGTTGAATTCGGAGAACTTAGTTCTATAGTAGTGGCCTAAGGTGGCCATATTTGACTTAGGTCGATACTTTGAGTAAACCACCTCGAAATCGGGATTTGAAGATTTTAATATGTTCATATGGTGATTTGGGACATGGGCGTATGTTCGGGTCGAGTTTCGGATGGTCCGAGAGTGATTCAACGCTTATTATTGGAATTTGGCATTTTGAAGGTTTAAGTTTGACTTAGAATGGACTTTGGTGATGTCGGATCGTGTTTGATATTCGGAGCCTAGATATAGGTTCGTATTATCATATTGGACTTATGTGTGAAATTTTGTTCTATTCGAGTTATCTAAGTATGATTCTTTGCGTTCAGAGTTAGTTAAGAGAAGTTGGAGTTTAGAAGGTTGATTAGTTTGGTTTGGGGTGTGATTCTTGATTTGGTTTGGGGTGTGATTCTTGGTTGTGATGTTATTTTAGGTGTTTTGAGGCCTCGTGTAGGTTTGGATTATGTTTATGGACTTGTTGGTATGTTAGGACGGGGTCTCGGGTGGCTGGGGTGAGTTTCAGACCGCCTTATTGACATAGTGAATCATGTCCCTAAAATGATCATTGATGAACAAAATAATAGATTGTGGGCTGAACCAACATTGGAGGAGGTCAAGCATGTAGTTTTTGGCTTAAATGGAGATGGATTCACTAGCAAATTTTATCAAACTAGCTGGGATATTATTGGAGATGATGTGTTGAGTTAGGGCATTCTTCTGTGGTGCAGAGCTTCCTAAGTACATTACACACACAAATCTTTTGTTGCTACCTAAGAAGAAAAATGTTGCAACCTTCTCTGATATGAGGCCAATTACTTTGAGCAATTTCTCAAACAAGATCATCTACAGGGTGATTCATGAGAGGTTGATATTCTTATTACCTACTCTTATTTCTCCAATCCAAGCAGGCTTTTTTAAGAGAAGGAGCATAGTGGAGAACATCTTATTAACACAAGAGATTATCACTGATATAAGGAAGAGAGGCAAACCATCCAATGTTGTGATCAAGTTGGAAATGGCAAAGGCATATGATAGAGTTTCATGGTTGTTTCTGACCAAAGTACTGAGGAAGATGGGATTTGGTGAGATATTCATTGACATGGTGTTCGGGCTAGTTTCAAGCAATTGGTATTTAGTGTTGTTGAATGGACAACCAAATGGTTTCTTTAAATTATCAAGAGGGGTAAAACAAGGAGATTCAGTATCTCCTACATTGTTTATATTGGTTGTTGAAGTGCTAGGTAGGGCTTTGGATGCTTTGTTTGACAACCCTAATTTCATAGGGTTTGGGATACCAAAATGAAGTCAAAATATCAATTATCTCTCATATGTTGATGACACTATCATCTTCGGTTCTTCACATTATGGGGAAATCCAGTTGATCATGAATGTATTGGAGGAGTATGAAGCAGCATCCGGTCAGAAAGTTAACAAGGAGAAGTCAGCCTTTTATATGCATGAAAGTGCTCTAGAAGATGAAGCTAATACAGTGCACCTTATTACTGAATTTCAAAGACATTAATTCCCCTTCACATATTTGGGTTGTCAAATCTTTTATAGTAGAAATAAAAAGGATTTTTACAAGGCCATCATATTCAAAGTGCAGGGCAGGTTACAATCATGGAAGGGCAACCTTTTATCTATAGGTGGTAGGGCAATTTTAATCTCACATGTGCTTGAAAGCATGCCAATTCACCTTCTCTCAGCTGTGAATCCACCTGCATATGCGATTACTCAATTACATAAGATGTTTGCTAGGTTTTACTGGAGCAATTCAGGAAATGGTAGTGCAAGACATTGGGCTTCTTGGGATTCTTTGTGTCTCCCTAACGATGAGGGTGGTGCTAGATTCAGATCACTTCATGATCTGTCTAAAGCACTATTTGTAAAGTTGTGATAGAATTATAGAACTAAGGATACATTGTGGATTACATTCATGAGGAACAAGTACTGCAAGAAGATCAATGAGGTTTTGGTTCCTTGGAGAAATGAATCACAGGTATGGAAGAAAATGCTGCAAATGAGAGACATTGTAGAGAATTAGATTTGGTGGCCATTGAAAAGTGGTAATTCTCACTTCTAGTATGACAATTGGACTAGACTTGGAGCTCTTTATCATGCTTTAGGTCCAGAACATTTGTGTGATGAATCCATGGTTCATGTGGATGCAGTAATGGAGGACGGGGCATGGAATGAAGTCATGTTGAGAGAACTGTTGTCATATGAGCTAGCTAACCATATTATTGAAACCATTGCACCACCTTCATGTTACAATCTGAATGATAAGCCATGGTGGAAGCTGAAAACCAAAGGGCAATTCACAGTAAAGTCTGCTTGGCAATATACAAGGAGAAGAAGAAGGGAAAGCAAATTATACGAGTTTATCTGGATCAAGGGGTTACCATTCAAAATAAGCTTCTTTATATGGAGGTTATGGAATTTAAACTGCCCCTAGATGATTTCTTTTTTAGGTTGGGATACTTCAGAACCTCAAGATGTTGGTTTTGTAGAAATCCTAAGGAAGAAACACTGCCACATGTCTTCCTAAAGTCTCCAGTAGGCAAATTTATTTGGAAATACTTTGGTGGTCCAGCAGGGATTAATATAGAAGGGAAGCAACTTGTGTAAGTTATTAATGAATGGTGGAGAAGGCCAGTGAATGCAAGCTTGAAGCCAGTGTATCATGCCATGCCTGGTTTGATTGTATGGCATTTATAGAAGAGCAGGAATTCAAGAATGCATGGAAAGAGTGTGTCCATCAACATGTTGATATTTCTAATCTCAACAAATATACATAGGTTGTTAAAGGTGAGAAGGACAAGCTTCGCAGGAGTCACAACAAATTGGCCAGATTTGCATGAAAAACTGATGCATCATATCCCTAAATTGAAGTATACAAAAGTGTTGTGGCAACTTCCTCCTATAGGGTGGATTAAATGCAACACAGATGGTGCATGTAGAGGGGGAAATGGGGGAGCGTCATACCTTTTGTATTAGAGATGGAGTTGGAGATCTTATATTTACACAGGAAGATGAGCTAGAAGATGCTACCAACAATATAGCTGAAGCTCAGGAAATACTGGAGGCAATAAGGTATGTAGTTCAAGAATAGTTTCCTCCCTGTATGATTAAAACAGATTCTTTATTAATGGAAAATATACTGGAGGAGGTCTGGGAATCACCTTGGAACATTGTCAATCAGGCGAAGGAGATTAATACTCTAATGGCCAGAGAGGTGTTTCAAATTATACATGTGCGGAGAGAGGGTAATAAACAGGCAGATCACCTGCCTATTTAACTATAGAACAACATGCAAAGGCACATGTGAATTCATTTGTGGAAATGGACCTTCAACGGAGGAATATATTAAACAATGACAAATTACAGATACCCTACATAAAGGTAAGGACAGCCAAGGCAAGGTCTTAGATGATGAGTAAAAGTGATGTTATGAAGATGATGTGGAATCTGACTGTAATAAGGTGGAGGATTAAGTGTCGTGAAGGAGTATATGAGGATATCATAGGAGAAGGAGTACACATTCTACTTCCTACTCAAATCCATATAGAGGAGAGTAGGAAGACTGTTTATACTAATGTTATTTTTTGTTTTGCAGGTACAGTAAATAGAGCTGGATTTTATGTTGTGGTCAAGCTTGCATGGGTGGTATTAGTATCCTCGATGCTCATTCCTAGTAGGTGCAACCACAGTATAGACCAGATCAAAAATTTAACAAGCAAGAAATGCAATAAGCCTTACACAAGTCAGCCAAACTGGAATACTGCATTGTGTATCAGTTTGGTTCGTATGGGAAACAATACACTAAAAGGCATAATTGACTTAGCTTTCTCTGCTTCCTAGAGGCTCCACAAACATGTAATAACAAGGTACATGAAAGCATATTGGCTACTAAAACACGCAGGAGACTCTCACTACCCAGAAGTGTCAACTTGGGACATTTGATTTGGGCTCAGTTTGCAGGATGTTTGAGTATTGCTTGGAAGATCTCCCAGGTATTTTCTTCAAGCCCTATACTTGAGGAAGACAAACTCAAGTGGTTTCCACTCATAACTACCACGCACAATCACGAATTGAGGAAACAAAGTAACAAGAACAATAGGAAGGCATAGAGCTGGACAGTGTTCTTATGCATATTTGCGTATGGACTAGCAATCATTCTGGCTTTGCCTACTTTGAATTTCAGTTCCAGGTGCCAATTGAAGTAGCTAGATTGCTTGAATTTGCAGTGCTCAACTTCAACATCACTAATACAGTATTCCAACAAATTAGGCATCCACTGGACGATCATTAATCATGCAATCAATTGGCTAAGCTTGGTTTTCCATATGCAAGTGTTCATAGCTCATTATGTACTACTAACGTTGAGAGTAATGCTCAGCTTTGGTAATATGTTAGATGTATATTCATGTTTTATCTTTCTTCATTTTGTGAGACCTCCTGACAATTTTTGTATTTTGTTCATATTATTAATAAAAACTACCACTAAGCACACAACTTAGAGGTATATTGGCCAAAAAAAGGACCTTTGATAAATCCTAGACATAGAAAGTAGGGGCAGAGTCTTAAAATCTTTAAAATAGGCATGTTTTATTTTTCTTTAAAAATGTGAGCATTTTGGTCATTAAGTCTTTAAAAGCGGATCTAAGTGTCATTTTCTCTAAACAAAAAAGTATTTTTTTTTCATGATTTAGAAAAAGTATTTTCTTTCATTTCAACAAAATGATATAGCAAAAAGTATTTTCTTTCATTTTAACAAAATGAGTAGTTTCTTTTCATGTTGTAGAAAGAGTACTTTCTTTTTCAACCAAAAAAAAGAGCATTTTCTTTTTACTTATTGAGCACAAATTTCAACATTATTTTTGCATGAAAAAATAAAGCAGCACATTAGTTTCTTTGGATTTTTGTGAATTTTCAAAAGAATAATTAAATTCTTGAAGAAAATAGAGTCCTGAAAACGTTGGGTATTTGGGGTTTGGGGGGAGGGGGGAAGAGCACAGGAAACGTGGGGATTTGGGAGGAGGGGGTGAGAAGAGTAGCATAAAATTTATTTTCCTAAAAAATATTTTTCTATTCTCTAACCAAACACTAGAAAATATATTTTAAATTTTGTTTTCACTTACCAACCAAATATGAAAAAATAAGTGATAAAATCACTCATTTTTCAGGAAAACAATTTATATGGAAAACCTTTTTCATGGAAAACATTTTCCATCATACCAAACACACCCTTAAGTTTTACCATTATATATCATATATATCACTAGTACTCCCTCCGGTCCATTTTAATTGATTTTCAATTATTTTTACACATATTAAGGAGCCCATTTTTTAGCATTAGTTAACAATAAAATTGACCATATTAACCTTAATTTATTCATTGGAAATACAATAAATACTCCTGGACTCTTTACTCCAAAGGTAACTTTGTAAAAAAAGAGTTAATTCGATCTTGATATTTGAAAAAATTAAATATTATGGACTACAAAAAAAGGGCCAAAAAATCAATTAAAGTGGATTGGAGGGAGTTAATTCTACAACAACAACAACAACCCAGTAAAATCCCACTAATGGGGTCTGGGGAGGGTAGTGTGTACGCAGACCTTACCCCTACCCCGAAGGAGTAGAGAGGCTGTTTCCGAAAGACCCTCGGCTCAAAAAAAAAGACAAAAGGGCAAAAAGGGAGACAATATTAGTATCACAACAACAATCATAGGATAAATAGGAACACCATGAAATCCAGAAGAAAGATGTAAAGTAAAGGGAGACAATATTAGTAAATATTAGTATTACCACAACAGTCATAAGAAGAATAGGAACACTGTGAAATCTAGAAGAAAGATGTAAAGCAAAAGCGATAGCTAGTAAATAGGACCTGCACTAAAAAGCGAAATAGTAAGCCACAACATTCCCACTAGTTATCTTAGACAAAAATCCTATATGGCTAGTCCCACCATGTTACGAAGTAAGGCACGACTCAACTACCTTCTAACCTACAACCCTAATACTCGACCTCCACATCTTCCTATCAAGTGTCATGTCCTCGAAAATCTGGAGCCTCGCCATATTCTGCCTGATCACCTCTCCCCAGTATTTCTTAGGCCTCCCTCTACCTCTTCTCGTGCCCTTTGTAAACAGTTGCTCACACCTCCGTACCGGAGCATCTGGGCTTCTCCTCTGAACATGTCCGAACCATCTAAGCCTCGCTTCCCGCATCTTGTCATCAATGGGAGCCACATGCACCTTCTCCCGAATATCATCATTCCTAATCTTATCTATCCTAGTGTGCCCGCACATCCACCGCAACATCCTCATTTCTGCTACTTTCATCTTCTGGATATGTGA
>AWOL01S0049363.1:10333-30120 GCA_000715115.1 Nicotiana otophora | reverse complement strand
TCACGGTGACTCTCGGAATGCTCCAATTCGCCTAGCACAATATCCCGATCCCCTTCTTCATTCAGAAGTTTATGAAAGTAAGTCTGCCATCTCCTCTTAATCTGGGCATCTTCCATCAATACTCTACCATCTTCGTCCTTGATGCATCTCACTTGGTCCAAATCTCGAGCCTTCCAAAGTTAATTCTAAAAGTTAAACCAAATTTGCTTTTCCAGTTGTTTCTATACAAACAATGGGAGTCTGCCAGATTTTATGTGCATACCAGAACTTGTATTTTAGTAAACGCCAAAGTAAACAGAAAATAAAATGATTAGGCTAATGTGCCGGCTTACGCGGTGGTAGTAGATCGGTTGCTTGGAGTTGGAGGTATTGTTTTCTATTTGCAGTTTATTTATTAGCCGTCCTTTTTATATTTGAAGTAAGCTCCCACCACAAATAGCTGGGAGCTTTTATGTCTCTTCATAATTCCAAAGTGATCAAAATTGCATTAGTTACCAATACAAAATTAATGGCTTCTAGGTTCTATTGCCTATGTAGACTTATGGAATTGTTCTGTATAACCACTCATACAAGTTTATTTTCCAGAATCCTGCTTGTGGGATGTCAATTCAACTGTATTTAAGCCTCGAGGCACAAAAGCAACTTCTGTAAACTCTCAAGGAGTCCGATAATCATAGAATCATCAATTGGACAAAATAGAATACACCCTCACTTACCCCGCATTTCATTTATATGTTAGGTATCCCTCAAACCCCTCGAGGACTAAGAGCTTTGCAACAAAATTCAAGCAAGTCAGAGACAAACTGAACCAAAGTTCTTTAATGAATAGACCAACACTGGGCAATTTAAAGATTATTTCAGCTTAATGAACGAATTTTTAGCAAGCGTAGCCATTCATTTGGAAAAAGTAAATCAATTAAAACTTGGTAGAAAGTAAATATATTTAAAGCAAAGACAACTGAATAGTCGTACAAAAAAAGGTTCCATGAGCAAAATCAGCCACGTCTAATCAGATGTTCAGTCCCTGGTATTACCCGAAAAAGATAAAAACGAATATAAGGAATTCCACAAGCACATTACAGCTTATCTAACTACTTTTAAAGATGAAGATGCTACATCATTGAACACCTTCAATCCACATCCATGACTTCTAAGCGCCCCACTGCAGAAGTAAGAGATCAGGTTTAGTAGCTTCAAATAATATCAAGATGTAAGATGTAAGATGTAAAAAAAAGCCAACGCAAAGTCACGAGATCAAGACTTCAATCACCAAAATAACAGCTAAACTACTTCCCCTTCAAATAAACAGACATTACTCACAACCATACGACAAAATAGAAAAATCATGAAGGAAGTGGGAGGAGAACCGTGTCTCAAGTTCAAATGATAGGGAGAGAAACACTAGGTGATTTCTTTACATATGCCTAAATCTTGGGGTAAGTAGTTACACAGTACCTATGCTAGTGAGGGGTAGCCGGACCCAGTGGAATGGTTGAGGTCGGCAAAAGCTAGTTTGAGACAACATCATCATTAAGAGGAAAAAAAGGCTCAAGTTCATTTGCATATGCAACAGATTACTATGGACAACATGTGCATCGAGAATTAACAGTTACAACCAAATTTCTGTACACAGTCAAGCATGGTATTGAAAATGGGGTCTTCCACTTAAAGCCTCTTTTCCCAAAAAACAAATTGGAACTACTTTGGATGGAAAATATACCCATAAAGAATCTTAGAACTAGTTCAGAATAACAGGAGCTTAATTTGTCATAGCCAAGGTATGCAATCAAGTAAATAATTTGTTAAATACCAACTAATAACTTCACAAGGAATGAACTGATGCTACCAGATAAACCTAAAATACATACAATTTTCACAAATTAGTAGTAAGACTAAAACAACAACAACAACAAAGTTTAGGATTTAAGCATACTTCACTAACTGCTCTATAAGAGATTCTTCAAATCCTATTGTATCTTGGACATTGAGACATTTGTGTTAGACACCCAAAAGACAAAAGGTTGTATCCAAAACATATCTAGGAATTTTCTGATGCAAAGATAATCATTGATGCTGGGAATTTCCTAAACTACCCTATGTTTATAAAAATAATAATGTACTATAGCAAGCCTAAGTTGTGTCAAAACATAGAACATAGAAGCAAAAAACTCAATGGATCCATGATTTAACAAATTTGTAAACATTAGGATAAAGACATTCTTATGGATAAAGACATTCTTGAGGTATCTGATTGTACTCAAGACCTGGTTCTTTGTAATCCGACTATTAGTACTTTTGACTTAGTAGGATATATGGACACTAATTATTCTAGGTACCTATTAGATAGAAAAAGTCCTCAGGGAATTGAGACTAAAAGAAATCCACTGCCTCTTTAGATATCTCTTCCTGTGAATCAATCCAATTACCATTGTTGTCAAGTATCCTAGACACCTGCAACCTCTTCATCTTTCCTTTGACATGTGTATGAAAGAACTTTGTATTTCTATCACCATCTTTGAACCATTGCAAACCTGCTTTTTATCTCTAGAATTCTTCTTCTAGATGATAATACTTAGTAAGGTCAGCCTCTACTTTGTGTAACTTTGCTCTATTTTGAGCTGTTGAATGAAGCTCAAACTCAATCTAATGAACCTTAATCACATCTTCCAAGGCTGCTATTTATTTGAATATATCCCCAAATATTTCTCTACTCCAAGCTGCCAGTGCTATCTTTATCTTCTTCATCTTGCTTTGAAAAACTATGAATGGGTTGCCCATACAATCAGTGTGCCAATTCTCTTTTACTACCTTCAAGAAAGTTTCATGCTATGTCCAGAAGTTGAGAAACTTGAAAGATTTCTTAACTTGGACATTGTTAACATTGCAGGATAATAATCAAGTGCTCAACCTCCAATGCTGTAGAATAAAAAGAATTCACGTTTTTGAGGTTTGTCCTAATTTGCAATGGAGTATTTTTCTCTATTTTGTCTTCTTTATCATTGTGTTTTGTTCCAAGCAAGGTGGTGATAGTCTTTATCTTATTTTCAATTGCCTGTGGTATTTCTTTATCACGTTAATTGATTCCAAGTGGTGACTTTAGGAACTTTTTAGTTCTTGATCATTCAAGAACACATTTTTTATCTAAATTCGTTCTTTTGATATCCTAAAATCAGAACTTTCATTGAACTGGTATATCATCAATATTTACTTATTTTCAAAGAGTAAATAGTCTATCTTATAGTTCAGATTGTCATCTTTCAACTTGTTTTTGAATCATTATATTCCGAGTCCTAAAACTTAAGATACATTGTTTCTTGAAATTGGCCCACAAACCATATTTTTGTTTCAAGAATGTGATCTTGGTTGGTTGGTTCTTTGTAAACTCAAAGAATCACATCAAGATGTTGTTGCCGACCGTACCAGATGAATGGGCAGCGGAGGCATTCACAAAGGGTTNTCCTAGACACCTGCAGCCTCTTCCTCTTTCCTTTGACATGTGTATGAAAGAACTTTGTATTTCTATCACCATC
The DNA here is from genome assembly GCA_000715115.1 of Nicotiana otophora. Classification (NCBI taxonomy): domain Eukaryota; kingdom Viridiplantae; phylum Streptophyta; class Magnoliopsida; order Solanales; family Solanaceae; genus Nicotiana; species Nicotiana otophora. The sequence continues at coordinate 26,590 of AWOL01S0049363.1, read as the reverse complement.
TTTGAACCATTGCAACCCTGCTTTTTATCTCTAGAATTCTTCTTCTAGATGATAATACTTAGTAAGGTCAGCCTCTACTTTGTGTAACTTTGCTCTATTTTGAGTTGTTGAATGAAGCTCAAACTCAATCTAATGAACCTTAATCACATCTTCCAAGGCTGCTATTTGTTTGAATATATCCCCAAATATTTCTCTACTCCAAGCTGCCAGTGCTATCTTTATCTTCTTCATCTTGCTTTGAAAAACTATGAATGGGTTGCCCATACAATCAGTGTGCCAATTCTCTTTTACTACCTTCAAGAAAGTTTCATGCTATGTCCAGAAGTTGAGAAACTTGAAAGATTTCTTAACTTGGACATTGTTAACATTGCAGGATAATAATCAAGTGCTCAACCTCCAATGCTGTAGAATAAAAAGAATTCACGTTTTTGAGGTTTGTCCTAATTTGCAATGGAGTATTTTTCTCTATTTTGTCTTCTTTATCATTGTGTTTTGTTCCAAGCAAGGTGGTGATAGTCTTTATCTTATTTTCAATTGCCTGTGGTATTTCTTTATCACGTTAATTGATTCCAAGTGGTGACTTTAGGAACTTTTTAGTTCTTGATCATTCAAGAACACATTTTTTATCTAAATTCGTTCTTTTGATATCCTAAAATCAGAACTTTCATTGAACTGGTATATCATCAATATTTACTTATTTTCAAAGAGTAAATAGTCTATCTTATAGTTCAGATTGTCATCTTTCAACTTGTTTTTGAATCATTATATTCCGAGTCCTAAAACTTAAGATACATTGTTTCTTGAAATTGGCCCACAAACCATATTTTTGTTTCAAGAATGTGATCTTGGTTGGTTGGTTCTTTGTAAACTCAAAGAATCACATCAAGATGTTGTTGCCGACCGTACCAGATGAATGGGCAGCGGAGGCATTCACAAAGGGTTTGAACCCGAGGAGCTCCGACGCCTCCCGGAAGTTGAAGGAAAGCTTGCTCGAATTCGAAGCGACCACATGGCCGGATGTCCATAACCGCTATGAATCAAAAATAAGGATAGAAGATGACCAGCTCAGGTACCCGCCATCAACTAAGGGACGAGACCGAGACAAGAACTAGGATACGTTCAAGGATGATTTTGATGCAGACCATCGATCTTCTAAAGGCCGCTTCTTGCCTTATGAGAGAGCCGAGGGATGTGGGCGTGAGGAGGTCGCAACGCTTTTGAAGAATAGCCATCTCGGAGTTCTTGACCGACCGAGCCAAGAACAATTATGGCCGCAATCGCGATGATGCAGAACCCTCGAAGATAGGAGAAGACCCTCCCCGGTTGACTATCAACATGATTTTCGGAGGGAATGAAATCAATGGTGTAACCTTATCAGCGGCCAAGAAGACAAAGGTATCAATGACCCACAACAAGAGACAACGGGAAGTCACCGAAGACGACATCACCTTCACGAAGGAAGACCCCAACTAACTCCTTCTACCGTATAACGACGCCCTGGTAATTTCTCTTAATGTTCTAGATTTTAAGATTAAGCATGTTTTGATTGACCTAGGAATCTCAGCCAACACAATTCAATGGAGAGTGCTGGAACAAAACAAATTAACCAGAAGTATTATTCCGGCAACAAAGCTCCTCGCCGGGTTCAACTTGGCAAGTATGACAATCCGAGGAGAGATCCTATTGCCCACGAACGCTGAAGGGGTAACAAAGACCACATTATTTGAAGTGGTGGACGACGACATGGGCTACAACATAATTCTCGGTAGGCCATGGCTACATGAGATGAAGGTCGTACCGTCAACGTATTACCAACTGCTGAAATTCCCGACCCCAGAGGGAATCAAGAAGATAAGAGGAGATCAACCAGCAGCAAGAGAATTGAATGCATAATCAATTTCCAGCAGTAAAGAGAAGGAGCCCAAAAAATAGCACTTACAGGAACCAACGCCTGTTCCCGTGCTAAGTGAAGACGATAAATGCGAGGAGTCATCGGAATCCCACCAGGTACCGAGATACTTCCAGGTACCGGAAGAGACAGATGCGACCAAATCCACAGCAGAAGAACTCGAGCAAGTGGCTTTGTTCTAAGAATTCTTGGAGAGGAAGTTTCACTTGGGAATAGGATTCGATCCCAAACTCAGGTCAGGATTTATTAATTTCCTTAAAGCTAACGTTGATTGTTTTGCATGGTCACACTCGGATATGACAGGTATCCCACTAAAGGAGGTTGTGCACAAACTAAGCCTGGACCCGAGCGTCCCTCCGGCAAGTCAAAAGAAATGCCCGATAGCCGAGGTCAGAAATAGGTTTGTTAAGGAAGAGGTAACCCGACTACTTGACATCGGTTCAATCCGGGAGGTAAAGTATCCTGAATGGTTAGATAATGTAGTTGTGGTTCCAAAAAAGAATAACATGTTTGGAATGTGCGTAGATTATAAAGACTTGAATAAGGCGTTCCCTAAAGACTCGTTCATATTGCCAAACATTGATCAAATGATTGATGCAACGGCTGAGCACGAGTTAATGAGTTTCCTTGATGCCTATTCCGGGTACAATCAAATCGACATGAACCCGGAGGATCAGGAAAAAAATTTGTTCATAACGAACTTTGGCACATGTTGTTATAATGCGATGCCCTTCGGGCTTAAAAACGCTGGAGCCACTTATCAGAGGTTCGTGAACAAGATGTTCGAGAAGCAAATAGATTAAACTATGGAAGTGTATATAGATGACATGTTGGTCGAGTCTTTGAATGCAGGTGATCATTTAAAGCACCTCCAAGAAACCTTCGATATCTTGAGGAAGCACAACATGTAGCTCAACCCAGAAAAATGCACGTTCGCGGTTAGCTCCTGTAAGTTTTTGGGTTTCTTGGTTTCACAAAGAGGGATCGTGGGAAATCCCCATAAGATCAAAGCCATTGTGAATATTCCGAACCAGCTTAGAAGTGTAAAAGAAGTACAGAGGCTAACTGAAAGATTGGCCGCATTAAGTAGGTTCATCTCTCGATCCTCAGAAAAATGTCATCACTTCTTCTCACTTCTGAAGAAGAAGAACAATTTCGAATGAACTCCGGAATGCCAGCAGGCCTTGAAAGACCTGAAATGTTATCTATTAAGCCCCCCGCTACTATCAAAACCAGGGAAAGGTGAATAATTACTAATATACCTAGCGGTCTTGGAGGTAGCGACAATTGTCGTTTTAGTCAAGGAAGACGAAGGTATGCAATTTTCTGTCTATTATATTAGCAAAATTTTGTCAGAAGCAGAGACTTGTTATCCAGACCTCAAAAAGTTGGCCTTAGCTCTCGTGGTCGCCTCTCAAAAGCTCAGGCCTTATTTTCAGTGCCACCCAATAGCTGCTATGACAACCTTCCCCGTGCGAAATGTTCTTCACAAGCCTGAGTTGTCGGGCCGATTGGCCAAATGGGCAGTCAAAATTAGCGAGTTTGATATTGAATACAAGCCTAGGACTGTGATCAAATCACAAGTTTTGGCAGACTTTGTGGCTGATTTCAGTCCCGAGTTATTGCCCCTGGCTGCTAAAGAAGTAGCGCTGGTGTCGGAAATGACATAAGGAGCTTGGACTTTGTTCACAGATAGAGCTTCCAATGTGAAAGGGTTCGGGCTCAGGGTGGTTCTAATCACGCCCTCGGAGGAAACCCTGAGGTAGGCCATTAAAACTGTTCCGTTGACTAACAATGAAGCCGAGTATGAGGCTTTGGTTGCAGGACTCGAACTAGCTCGGGGACTTGGCTCCGAGGTCATAGAGATCAAATATGATTCCCAGCTGGTAGTAAACCAAGTGTATGCGATGTTTGACACAAAGGAGGAACACATGCAGCAGTACGTGAACAAAGTCTAGGCATTGCTTGCACGATTCCGGGAATGGTCAATGACACACATTCTGAGAGAAGAGAATGTGGAAACAGATACGTTGGCTAATTTGGGGTCGTCTATAGAGATGAAAGGATCCGACTCAGGTACTGTCGTTCAACTTCTACATTCGGTACTAGATGTGGACGGATATTGCAAAGTAAATACAACCAACATTGTCTGGGACTGAAGGAATTAGTTCATCGAGTCATCGAGTATCTTCGGCACGGAAAGTTGCCTGAAGACCTGAGGTGTCTTGGGCACTACGCACCAAAGCGGCTCGCTACAACCTCTTGGGTGGACAATTATATAGGAGATCATTCCAAGGCCCGTTGGCCCGATATTTAGGAGCCTCGGAGGCGGACTACGTGATAAGAGAGATCCATGAATGAATTTGTGGGAACTATTCTGGTGCAGATTCATTGGTGCTAAAGCTGTTTAGGGCAGGATACTACTGGCCCCCGATGGAGAAAGACGCAAAGGTGTTCATTCAGAAATGCGATAAGTGTCAGCGTTACGCACAATTGGTGCACCAACCGGTGAAGCTCTTACATTAGGTACTATCCCCATGGCCATTCATGAAATGGGGGATGGATATAGTTGGGTTGTTGCCACCGAGTCCCGAAAAGGTAAGATTCCTTTTAATTTTAACCGATTACTTTACTAAATAGGTTGAAACAGGTCCTTACCAAAGGATTGGTGAGCGCGAAGTGATCGACTTCCTATGGGAACACATAATTTGCTAGTTCAGAATACCGAAGGAGATTTCATGCCATAACGGGCCACATTTTATAGGCTCCAAAGTCATAAAATTTCTTAAAGACCTGACAATCAAAAGGATTACATCCTCACCATACCATCCGAGCGCTAATGGGCAGGCAGCGTCGACCAATAAGGTGATTATTCAAAACCTCAAAAAGAGGAGGCTAAAGGCAAGTGGCCTGAAGAGTTACCGGGCGTGCTGTGGGCGTACCGGACGACGGAAAAATCAAGCACGGGAGAGACACCTTTCTCCCTCGTATACGGTGCGAAAGCTCAGATCCCGGAGGAAGTAAGAGAACCAACCTTATGATTCTCCCAAAATAATAAAGAAGCAAATAATGAGGCATTGCTGGTGAAGCTGGAATAGCTCGATGAACGTAGGGACTTGGCACACGTGAGGATGGTGGCTCAGAAGTAAAGGATGGAAAAATAGTATAACCGAAGGGCCAATCTCCGCTACTTTAAAGTAGGAAACTTGATTTTGAGGAAAGTGACTAAGAACACCCGAAAAATCAATGCTGGGAAGCTGAGTCCGATGTGGGAAGGACCCTACCGGGTTTTAGGTGTCACCGGTAAGGGATCATACGAGCTGGAGAATCAAGATGGAATCAAACTGCCTAGCAATTGGAATGTGACTCACCTCAAAAGGTATTATTGCTGATGGATCCTGCCTATACTGGAAGTATGTGATGTACTCTTTTTCCTTTCGACCAGTTTTTATCCCAATCGGGTTTTTCTGGCAAGGTTTTTAATGAGGCAGCAACAAAAAACATACTACGAGGGGAGCGTCATCGGTAAAGTTAAGAACTTAAATAACAAGGCATTGAGATCATAAACCACTGTGGGATAGCTAAATAATCTTTGGCTCAATGGCAAGTTCCTAATGGGAAACAAAACTTTCCATCAAACCAAATACTATCAAACTGCTCACAAATGTTTAACTAACGTAGCAAGACCTCAAATGTTCCGATTCTCATACTTCGCATTCGAACACTAGGGGGGAATAGTATTGGATACGGCAGCAAGGATGCCACGAAAATCGGGACTACAAGACCCGAGAACAACAATGTCTCATCGAGACCGGGGACTGCATGGCTAGCCCCGTAGAAACAAGTTGTACGAGTTAGCCACGTGTATTGGCAATTTCTTTTCTTTATCAATCAAATGCCTATATGCTTTAAAATATGGAAGGAATAAAATAAAGTCCTTTTGTTTTTATCTTGTTTCTTGTCCAAACGATGAGTTAATTTTATCATTTGAAAGTTAACAGAAAACTTCAAGTGCTTGTGCCGGAATGAACAAGAGACGTCCTCTTCAAGAGAACCGTTAACATAAGAGGGACCTCTCTTATGAAATCCTCATAGTAAAGGGTTGGTTTCGGAAGAGCTTATGCCCGGAACAAAAAGCCATCGGACAAAAATACACTCGAAGCCTTATCTAATTCGACGCAAAAAGAAGAAAACTGTGCGCAATACTTAAGCAAAAGTCTTCTTTATTTATAAAAAATGCCAAACGGCATAAGTACAAAAGTACAAAGGAAAATAACAAAAGAAAAGAGGAAAAATCTAAATATTATCACCACCGTAACTCGGGAGAGAGGCATTTATGCCCCCGGAAGAAGTAGGTGGATCAATCGCCGGTGCGGGACCTGGGCCTTCAATATCGTTCTCTTCAAGTTCCTCTTCGGTTCTCGAATACTCAGAACAGGTACTCGAAGAGTTAGTTGCGCCAGGCTGAGTTGGGAGACGTTCTCGAGCAGTTAACTCCAATGCTCGGGCCTTGGCAATTTCATAATCAATATCAATGATGCCCACTTTGGCCTCCTCTAAGGTTTTTCTCCTCATATGATACATAGCGTCTGTCATTTCAAAGACGAGGAATCCCCTTGGTGTTGGAGATTTGCCTTAAGTATGTCAACCTCGGCCAAAAGGCCATCCCTCTCGGATCTCGTGGCAACAAGTCTAGAATCAAGGTCACGGATTGTGGAAAAGTGAAGCCGGTTTTGATCCATGATTTTCTTGAATGTCTCATCCATTCGGGCTCGCCTCTCCTTGACGGCATTAACCTCCTCAATTTTGGAGTTCAAGGCTGCCTCCAAATTATTCACTTGTTCAACGGAGGTAGACTCGCGCTTGGCAACAGCAAGAACAACATCCTGAAGCTCAAACCACCTAGCCTTAACATCTTGAAGTTGTGGATGTAGCTGAGTGGCTTCTTGGTTGTAGGCCATCACTTCCTCCTCACGTTTCTACAACTGGGCCTCAAGCTCGCCCGCTTCAGCAACCTTTGCCTCTAACACTGGGAGATGTGTAGCAAGCTGATTCCTCTCAGCCAACCGTTGATCCCATTCAGACATAAGTCCTTCTTTGTCGAGAATCAATCTCTGAAGGCCCTCAGAATCAAGGAATTGGCTTATAAAACATGTATCAAAATTAGAAATCCTGTTATAATAGATAAGTAAGAAAACAAGAAGTAAAAGAACAAGTACGGTACCGCTGGCGCATTATACATGGTGTTATTCAACACGCAATCCCCTGAAAGGGAGTGTATCTTCTTCTTATCTTTCTCTGAAGCCAACGGCTTTAGATAGTTGGCAAGCTCCACCGGCTTGGACGGTAGATGGCACCTCTTTGAAACCGAGAGAGTGACACTCCTCCTCCCTCGGGGATCTGGAGAAGGGGGTGAGTAATTGTGCCCTAAATTCTCGTAGTCGAGGGACTGGGGATGAGAAGCACCCTCCTCTCGGGCGTCCGTGGCCTGTGAAGGAGATGCAGTAGATGTTGATGGCAAAGGTGCAGCTGGCGTAAAGGGGCGTGAAGTTGTTGGTGTTGTAAGATGAGAAGTAGCTGCAACGAGAGCAACGCTGATTATTGGTTGCTCATCAGCCGAAGGCACAAAAGGCCCGGGGTCCGAACTCCTTGGACCAAAAACAACAATGGGGACAGGACAACGGGAGTTGGCATTATCTACCAGATCCATCTCGCCCCATAGTCCTTGGGCCTCTTCATCGGTCGGTTCTAAAAGCTCTCCCGATTGAGCATTCGATTGAGTTGATGAAGATCATTGTCTCCGTTAAAGGGAAACCTCTTCATCACTAGCTTCCCCGTCATCTTCAATGACCACTTCAACCACGGATGAATCAGTTGTGGCCTTCTTTATTTTCTTAATTTTATCCCCATCCGAGGAAGAATGCCGCCTTTTTGGTCGCTTGTTCTCTGGCTGGGGACTCCGGGAGGAAGTACCCCCACCGGAAGCAGACCCGAGGGCACCACTTCGAGCGAGGGCACTTTGTAACAATCTCACATCCTCCGCGGGGTCGGCCAAAACTTCGACCTCGTGGCAGGTGATAGAGCCCTGTGGGAGTCCTGAATCAAATAAAAAGATATGTTTAGCAAATTTACTTATGCACATACAGAGGTAGAAAATAGAAGAACTCAGTTTACTGTGGTTCTTGGCTTTCTACCTATAGTTGGGGGCCATTTCCTTCCACCGACAGGTTTCTGGCATTGTAATATCAAGAATCTTCTAAACACATTGGTCCAGACCTTCAACCCTTGGTGGTGTTCACCGTGTAACTGAAATAATGGAGACAAAAGGGTCAACAATGACAGGGAACAACCTTTTTACGGAGAAAAGAGATGAATAAATTACAAACTTATGTGAGTGGTTCCATGATTCAGGAAAGGACAGAGTTGTGGTCGGGATGATCCATCCACGATCATTGTCATCATCCATGATGGTAAGAAGGGCGTGCTGGCCACGTTTACTGAAATTTATTACTCCCCCCCCCCCCACAAGATTTTAGGGGAGTAGAGGTTCATCATATGTGCCAGGGTTAGAGTTTTTCCCGTCTCCGTGCACAGCTGGCGTAGGCAAGCTACCGTTTGCCATATAGAGGGGCCTACTTGTGCCTACCAAACCTGGTACCGATGGCAGAGCTCTAAGATCATGAGGTCGAGCCCCCCGCTCAAAGAAAAGGGACCCAAGGTGAAGGGGTACATATAGACATACGTAAAACCTTCCTCAGTGAAGGTAACCCGCTTTATCAGGTCAGGAGCAATGATGTTAAGGTCTGGGCAGTTATAGTCTTCCTTCACAGTAGGAATACTGGAAGGGCGAATAGAAGAAGGATACCTATTAACAGCCCAAGTCCGTAGATGCACAGAGGGAAACTTCTCTTGGAAGTCATTAACAGTGCTCAAGTATTTGGGTATGATGGTGCTTACCGTGGGAGGATCAACATCGACATCAACCTCTTTATATTTGCTTCTCTTCGGGCCTCCACCAAAGAGAAGACCGGAGTTCTCAAAAGACTCAGTAAAAGAAGTCATAATAATAAGAAGATGATGAAGTCTTTTGAAAAAAATCGAAAAGAGATGAAAGCAGAAAAATATTAAGTGCAAAAAAGGTAAGAAACTTATGAAAATTTTGGAAGTGAAAGAGGTAAGATGATGAGTATAAGTATAGATATAGACGGCAAAACTCGTGGTCATGATTACCTCGAGAACCGAAAAAAATATTGCTAAATTATGGGGCAACACGTGTTGGAAGTATTAAAAGCGAGAAGACGTGCGTCCTTTCAAGCGTCAGAGACTGTTCAGAAGGTTTTTAGAAGATTTTCCGCCAAGAAAGGGATCTTTACCAACTTTCCGGTGACACAAAGATATGCCACCAGAAAGTAGGGGGGCTATCTGTATAGGGTAAAATTAATTTACATTAAATGATCGAATGGAAACATGACACGTAGAATCGAAGACAGGTAGAAAGTAAATTGCGTAGTAACTAGTACCGGGAACAACAACTGCAATTGACATCGGGCTGACCCCGAAGGGAATATGATCAACGTAAGCAGAATCAAATGCTTGGCATTAAATGGGCAGCCGTTGCAGAGAATATTTGCATTCATGACCTGCCGTTACATATTCATCAATGACCCTCTTTATTGTCATTTAAGAAGGGCTTGATCCTAGGACCTTGGTTCCCTAGGTATAGCTATAAATAGTAGACTCAATAGCCATTGTAACACCCGAAATTCGGGGCAAAACTGATGCTACATTCTATTCTCAAGCTAAATAAAGTAACTTTACTTGCTCTTTATATTATTCTTATTTTTGTCCCCGAAGGTACTGCTCCCGGAGCCAAGCTTGTCATTTCCTTTCATTTTAACCGCGAAAATTTATTTTTAATCTAGTTTCTTTATCATTTTGGGATCAAATTAGTTCGCTTGTGTATAAACCACGTAACAAATTCAACTGTACCGTTTTACGGATAAACACTCTAATTTTTCCCATATCAGAGGGCTTTGTTCGATTTTCTTGATACTCACCCAGTATTCATACTCAGTTTTGGGCAAATTAATCCGGATTCAATTTTCCTAATTATCATGTCTTGGCTCTTGGTGGTTTTCACTTTTTTTGTCTCTTCCAATTTTACATGAGTTTTCTTTTTTAAGTTTCCATCTTCTCCTCCTTATAAGAAATTACGTTCCATTTGTACTTTAATTTCTCGCAAAACAAAAATAAAATAAAATAAAGTAATGCAAGAAGAAACTACTTATTCCACTACTCAACATGAATTCTTAATTACCGTTTATTAGATTTTAACATTGGTTGCTTTGCCTCATAAAGCGGAGCCATTACTCACAAAAGAGAAGATATGAAAAAACTAACCAAAAGTGGGGAAATGGCAGAGTAAGCAACATGGAAATGTTGGCCTTCACGTCCCTTCTCAACATGCAGAAGCTTATTCTCCTCTCCATTTCCATGTCTCTCTTCACATTTCCCCTGACATTTTCACTCTGATATATAATTAACTCTCTTTTCCTCCCCCCCATAAATATATTAATTAATGATGGCTGGTGGTGAAAATTGTCGTACCAGCCCGTTGGCTGCCACCATCAAGACTCGTCGGAAACCAGTGGATTTTGTCGAATACGCAGAGGAAAATGGCAATGGAAAAGTTGATTTTACCGCACAAAACCACCACCAGCTTGGCCATCATCAGCATAGAATTAGAACGGTTTCCCTAATGAGATATATGAGATCAGGAAGATATCTGGGCCGTTGGATTTTTGGAGCATTAATGTTATTAATGGTTTCAACCATGTTTGTGAAGATTATGCTGATACACTTCTTTCTTAGAGTCAATGCCTCGATGAGTTCCCGTGATTTCTTGCAACTTCCACGTACTTCTCTTGAAGCACGAGACCTCATGCATGCAAAGGTTATACCTTTTGTTTACTTACTGTAAAATAACTTCTTGAAAAATTGATTATAATATGTACTCCTATATGTGCAGGCTATAATCACAATGTAATCCAAAGCTTCCTGTTTGTGCATATGACAAATATTAATTTCCATTTTCTTTGTTGTCAAAAAATTCAAATTTATGATTATATTTTCCCCATCGTTATCAAATGCATGCATAAAAGAAAAAAGAGGAAATCTTTTACAGAAGTCAACCCCAGAATATTGCCTGGATTCTTTTGTGATTCACGAACTTTGGTAATTTGAAGACGGTTATATTTTCAGCAGAGGTTTAAGTTTATAGAATGCAGCATAAATTGTTTTTACAATATCAATATAATTTAATTTATGTCTGTTTAATTTTTCATGTTACTAATGCCACTTATTTTGAGTGGTCATCTGTAGTTATTTTGTAGGAAATATTCTTACGGTGTAAAAATTCTTTTAGATTAATATTGTATAAAAGTTAGACTTGTAGCAAATATGGGAGTTCTTTCTGCGTATTTGACCTTTTCTTGAACTATAAAGTATCTTTATGTTGTGAATGATATTGTACTCTCATTATGGATTATGCTCGATGTCTCTCCTCAGAATAGTGAAATCTGGACGAACCCTGGAACTGACAAGTATTATAAATGCATTGCTCGATCAAGTAAAGAGATAAGTATGTATACTTAAAAGTACTTAAATATTTTGGCTTTGCTTATTGGATTTTACACCTTTTCATTTATGCGATTTCTGTAAGTTTTGAAACTCCCTCAGGAGACAAAACTATCAGCAATGGTTATATTTTAGTTCATGCAAATGGCGGATTAAACCAAATGAGAACCGGGGTAAGACATTATTGCCAGCTTTTAGTTTAATAGGGTTTTGGTTTTTGAGTTATTGGTGCTTCTATATGAGTTTAATATTTCTCCACTTATAGGCAATATCTATGTATGTTTTAAAATTAACTATTGTTAACCATCGACATTGAGCTTATGACCAAGAAAAGAGGATAGATAACCTGCAGCTACAACCAGTCATATTAGAGCTCTTAAAAATTCTTTGTACAGTGGATATAAATAAAATTCATCTTTTATTTATTTATAGTCCGCACCTGGGTGCTCGTTTATGCCGTAAGTTCTAATATCCGTGAGTCGAGAGTGAAAATCAATTAAATCAAACATGCCTAAGCACTTTGCAAAATCAACTGTATGAGTAGTACTTTTGAAGTGAAAAGAGCTCAGAAGTGGTAAATTATAGGCTATGAGTTTTATCATGAATTATTCAGAGGATAAATAGTTTAGAACTTTCTAAGCTAATCCGCATACATATTGAATTTTTTCATGCATACACGAATTAGGTCACCTTAATTGAATCAAGAGTAGACTTTGATGCAAGCTAAATCTAAAAAGAATCTATCATTTGTCAATATTTATAACTTAAACCCTTTAATTTATCGGTGAAAACTACTAATTTGCTAAACTTTGTTGCAGATAAGCGATATGGTAGCGGTAGCAAAACTAATGAATGCCAGCATGGTTCTTCCCTTGTTAGATCACAAATCCTTTTGGACAGATCCTAGGTGAAAAATGTACTTCCATTCTACTGCATCTCAAATGAAGAGAATTGCATCTCACCACTTTTAAAACTGATCCTGTTTTTATAGTGAATTCAAAGATATATTTAACCGGAAGCATTTCATAAGAGCTTTGGAAGATGACATTGAAGTACTGGAGTCTCTTCCTCCAAGTCTTGCAAATGTGAAACCTCTTATGAAGGCACCTGTTTCTTGGTCAAAGGCACGCTTCAGAAAAATTAATGGAAGGTGTGTTTCTGCTTGGCTGATATCTAAAAAATTGTTGATTTTGTGCAGGCCAGTTACTACAGCAGAGAGATTCTGAAGCTATTGAAGAGACACAAAGTAATAGAATTCACTCATACTGATTCACGACTCGCTAACAATGGCATCCCAGATTTTATCCAAAAACTCCGGTGCCATGCCATGTATGAAGCACTTAGTTTTACTGAGGAAATTGAAGAACTTGGAAAAAAGTTAGTAAACAGACTCGGGGAAAATGGTGAACCGTATATAGCTCTCCATTTGAGGTACAAAAACAAGAATCTTGAAAATTCACACGCCTCTTTTCCATTTTATATGATATTCTTTTCTGTCTAGTTAGTCTATTCCAAGAATGACACATTTCTAATTTTGGAAAGTCTTTAATTGAGCTCTTATAGCCATAGAAATGTCATGACACCTTTAAGAGCACAAGTTGTAAGGGTACATATATACGATGGATCTTCGTTAGTAACAAGAGAGTTACATTCATGACAGATATGAGAAAGATATGCTGGCTTTCACAGGCTGCAATCACAACCTTACTAGAAAGGAATCTGAGGAGCTTCGAAAATTAAGGTACAAAACCAAGCACTGGAAAGAGAAAAGGATAAATGGAACAGAAAAGCGGCTTCAAGGGGGGTGCCCCATGACACCGCGAGAGGCTGCCTTGTTTCTCGAGGCAATGGGATATCCATCCAACACTAAAATCTGCATAGTTGCAGGAGAGATTTTTGGTCAAAATGGATTAAAGGCTCTTCAAGAAAGATATCCAAATATATATTCCCATTCCAATTTGGCAACAGAGCAAGAGTTGGAACCTTTTACGCAAAGGCATAATCAGCTTGCTGCACTAGACTATATTATAGCTCTTCACAGTGATGTTTTCCTCTACACCTATGACGGGAATATGGCCAAAGCTGTTCGTGGTCATCGTCTATTTGAAGGCTTTCGGAAAACTATCAATCCTGACAAGTACGTAAAATCAATGGTCAATTTGTACAATTTATTTTCTTGCTTGCTTGTGTTATAGGTAAATAGTTTTGTTCACTTCTTTTCTGTTCTTTCTTTGACATGTTAGACTTCTTTCAGGAAAAATATTGTTAGACTTATTGATGAAATGAACAACAAGAAGCTAACTTGGGAAGAATTTGCGACTCAAGTTAGGGGCTTACATGTAAACAGGACAGGAGCACCAAATGCTAGAGTTGTTGGTGATTCACCAAAATTGGAGGAAAATTTCTATGCAAATCCTTTCCCTGGTTGTGTTTGTCCAAGACCTGAAGAGAAGAGCAAATGACTAATGAGGTATTAGAAACAATAGAAGGCAATATAGGCCTAATTGCTTATAGGCTTCCAATGGCTAAATTTTGCAATCTCAGTCGCAGATGGAGAAGTCTCTGATGAGTAAGTTTCTCCTCCGCTGCACAGAGCCAAAGACCAGTTAACTCGGAGCCATATCAGATTTATTGTATATATCATACTCAGCTTGCTGATTCTTCACTAATTGAACATTTAGAACGGGAAAATCCATAAAAATCAAGTACAATTACTCAATAGACAGATGCTTATACAAATCAAGTTTACATCTAAGCCATCAGATTATTTAAGCATGCTTATATATTCAACTTCTGCTTTGCGGACAGGAGTTCAGGTAATCATTTGGTATTTCAACATCACCTTGAATAAAGCTATGTACAAAACCATTTTGTACTTTACTATATACAATTCAATCTGCCTTGAATTCCTGATTGTATTATGGGGCGAAGGATGATACTCTCAGATAGTTCAGTACCCTCTAAATTCCAGGACACAATAGCAGTGCAGCACAGGCGCAAAACGAAAGACAAAGAAAATACTCTATCGCTGACTCAAAACTTTCTGGTGAACCAATGTGCCCTGCTCTGTATAGAAATCATTTCTGATAAATTATCCAGTTGGTCATACCAATTAAGGAAAAGACTTGAGAAAGCGAGAACAAATAGAAACAGCTAAAGGAAAGTTCTGCTATTTCTGCGCAAAAGAGAATCACATCTTATACCATACAGGCATAACTGTAGAAGAGTTTCATAATCATAACCTGTGCAATTTATTCCAAAAAAGCTGGATTGAAGTCAGTTTTTCAACATTTCCTAGCCTTCGGATAATTGGAATATTGCGTAATCCGTCCTTTCAAATTTCCCTGCAGGAAAATTTTTCCTGGCAAATCTACAAGGATTTTTAAGTTATTTAAACATTTTACTTCCCTTTGAACTTTTCTTTCATAACAAACAATGACAAGAACATTATTTTTCTTGTCTTTGTCTTTGTTTTATGTTTACCTGAAAAATTAGATAGAGTAAAATTTGTATATGGTTATAAGGATACGTGATATAACTTGGTACAAATTGCAGAATGAAATAGAAATATATATATTCTTTGACAGATAGAATGAAGTATAAGACAGAGAAAAAGGAAATGTTGATGAACAAGGCAAAGTAAATGAGCCCAAAAGTGTTAATCTCTCTCAAGTTGTTTTTTTTACCGTCTATCTTTATGCTTACAAGAATTTTCCCCTTTATAGTAGAGGGATCATACTTTATCTATATAAAAAATATATAGTGGAGAACTCATGATGAATTGTCTTTTCCTCGATTTCTACCAAGATTCTCTCCCCTAGTGCGATTGCAACGGCTCTTATCTGTGAGCTCGATACCGGCTCGAGCTCGGTATTGGATCGAGCCCTCGGCCTTGGTTCGAGCTCGACTCTGACTCAGAGTTTCGATATTCGGGGTGAGTGTTGGTCGGTCTATGCATCTTCGATAATCTCCATTTTGCCTCGTAGTTCGATTTGGATATGAGCTCGATAATGATACCGAGCTTGTCGTTGATTGGTCTTAGAGCTCGAAGCTCGACGCCCTTACTTCGGATCTCGACCCGTCGTCACGCAGATACCCTTTGATCGAAGTATTATTACCTCGACCAGTCCATACAACTGAATTAATCGGTTTTGACCGTACACAAATAGTCCCCTCGTTTCTCGGACAAAGATGTGGCGAGAAACGATATGATTTTCCAACAGCTTGATCAGATATATGCTGACGTCTGCATCGATCCTGACCATGACATACGTGATAGCTGTCCCATCGGTTCAATTTTACCAAGGCATTTAATGTGTGTCAGACGGTGGTCGGTCACCGCTGATATTGAATCGTCATTGCTTCAATCTATAAATAACCCTTCCATTTACCATTCATCACTTTTGCGTCTTCAATCTTCCAAATTTTCTAAGTTCTCTTTCGTTTTTTCTGAGTTTTTTGTCTGCAAATTTGTGAGTTTTATTGCAAATTCTTTCTTAAAACACCAAATACTCCCGTTCTTTGTTCACGAAATTTTAAATGGCAAAAACGTCTAAAACTGTTCCGCAAAAAGAGACTGCTTCTTCATCTCGACCTGCTGGTGGCGAGGATGTGGAAGAGCCCCGCCCTGAGGAATTCGTTCCGGTAGGGTGCTCGACTGTAGCTGATTTTAAAATTAAAAAGTCTTCACCGATACCGGGTCGGTGTGATCC
>AWOL01S0049363.1:0-10129 GCA_000715115.1 Nicotiana otophora | reverse complement strand
GTTTTACTGCAAATTCTTTCTTAAAACACCAAATACTCCCGTTCTTTGTTCACGAAATTTTAAATGGCAAAAACGTCTAAAACTGTTCCGCAAAAAGAGACTGCTTCTTCATCTCGACCTGCTGGTGGCGAGGATGTGGAAGAGCCCCGCCCTGAGGAATTCGTTCCGGTAGGGTGCTCGACTGTAGCTGATTTTAAAATTAAAAAGTCTTCACCGATACCGGGTCGGTGTGATCCGATGTCGAGGTACCAATGTTCAATTACCGAGAACGTTCTCGATAAAGTCATACAAGAATGCAACTGGCATAATAAACTCGTAGTAATCCCATCGCATGATGAATCAATTACTACTCACGTCGAAGGGTTCTTAAGTGTTTACACTTGTCCTTTCACGTTAGGCCCTCTAGACCCTGTCATCGTTGCCTTCTGTAAGAGGTACGATGTGACCCTCGGTCAGATCCACCCTTCCTTTTGGAGGATAGTGATTCTTCTTCAATTTTTCTCGAGCAAAGTCGAGGGCGTATCTTCACCCTCGATCATCTTATGCGCCTCTACAGTCCCCGACTTTATCAAGGAGGGTTGATCAAGCTTGCTCGCCGAGAAACCAAAGTGCCATTCTCGAGCATAGACGAGACTCGGCATCGGGGTTGGATGGACCGTTTTGTTCGAATCAAAACCTCGGACCTGATCCCTGCCGATGACTTACCATTTCCCGAGAAATGGAATATGAGTCGTGAGTAAATGTTTCTTTTTACCCGTTTTGATTTTGTGATTGCCTTTCATTTTGTTGATCCATTTTTCTTTTCTTATCACAACCGTAGCTCGGATGCCGGAACCGATCCCAGATCTTAAACAATAGGTCGAAGGTCTGGTGTTGCAGAGACCGTACTCTGAGCGTGCTTGGGTCGAATTATCAAAGGGTCGATGGGAGGTCCGCAGTCATGGTAAATCTTTTTATCGATTTGTCTCTTTATCGGTTTGTATAGTAAATCTCCCTTTTTCCCCTTTGTAGGACTCGAGAAAGATGTAGTCATGAGGCCTCCATCTAGTGGTGAAGAATTTTCTACCCTGAAGCAGGTAAAAGAAAGGAAGAGAAAAGACATATCGGGCTCCCCGAGCTCGGAAAAGAAAAAACCGGCTAAGAGATCTCGAAAGCCGAAGAGGGGCTCTGGTGTTATGTCTTCAGAAGTGGCCCGCCATTTAAGGGACGAGCCCGAAGAAGGAGACGAGAATTTAGCCTGCGTACGGGCTAATGTTGTGATTCAACAGTCTTCCTTTTGGTGGTAGCAAATCAGGGAACCCTGGCCATAATCCCAGAACAAGAAGAAGCCGAGATTATCCCTTCTCGAGCTAAGATGATTGAAAGGGATACTGAGGGTGGATCTTCTCGGGCAGTAGAAGATATTTCAAGGGATGAGTTTGGGATACTTGACATTAGCGGATCCCCTCAGATTTCGGATGCCATGATTCGAGAGGCCAGCATGTTGGAGGATTGGTCCTATGAGGGTATTCAGGAGTCGGCCGATATCCACGGTTTTCTGGAGGGGCTTGAGTCAGGTGCCTCGGAGGAGGTTACCGGTTTTGGTGGAATGCCGGTACCCAAAAAAGCATCGTGATCAGGTTCTACCGAGCCTTCATCGATTCACAAACTGGTGGACCGATTCCCAGCCCCAAGTATCGATCCCGACCGATGGCGGAAGATAGTGCTCTCTGTACCTGAGGATACCCGAATTTGTTTTCCCCCTGTGGGGATTGCCAGTTATCTTCGGTCCTTGGTGACCGAAGAAGACCAATCAGTGATGAATGCGGTGGGGCCCACTTGTCTCTTCAACGAGGCCCAACATGCTTTGAATCGGGTAACTCTAATGGCGTTTTTGCCACTTCTTTCATACTTAGAATTGTAGGTAATTCTAATATTTCTCCTTCTGTTTATAGGCTTGGGTGTTGTATCACGAGGCCTTTCTTCGAATACGGGAGGAGCATGATGCCGAGGTTCGGAGCCTCACTGAGAAGAGTGACTCATACAAACTCCTTCGTGAAAAACTTCAAGCAAATTTGACAGCGGCTCGGGAGGAGCATGAAGAGATAGCTGAGCAGGTATTCCAAATGTTCCATGATAGTGAAGATGAAAAAGAGATAACCACTAATGATCCGATTCTGCAAGTTCGGCAGAGGATCAAGCAGATTGGACGGCTTAACTCACAGGTAGATGCGCTACTGGCCAAGGCAGAAGAATTTAAAAAGTGTATGGATGTCCTTGCCTCGAAAAAGGAACCCGTTCAAGCTCAGTTGGAGCTGTCTGATGCCCAACTCCAATCTACGAAAGAAAATGCTTCGGGGCTGATCCGAAAAGATGAAAGAGCTTCAGCATCGGTTGGATTTGGTCACTTCAGATAAAGCAGATTTGGCTAAAGAACTTGAAGTGGCAAGATCTGAGGTGACCGGGGCCAATAAAAGAGCCGATGCAAAAGTGGCTCATTTCAGGATCGATATTGAGGTTAACCAAGCCAAAGCTAAGAGCATGGTCGAACATGCAAAATGGCAAGCTCGAAGAAAAGCTCTCGAGGAGGTCAGAGCTCAGGGCTTCGATATTGGGGCCGAGATTGAAGTCGCGAACAAAGCTCGAAGGTTGGCCTTTCCTAAGGAGGACTCCGATGACTCGGGGGAGTCTGAAGATGAGGAAGATGCTGAGAACACGGCCTCTGATGAAGATTGAATCATTTAGGGCCTTAAGTCGTTTGCTGCGTTCTTTTGATATCGCTTTCGGTTTTTGTATAAAGAACTTCCTTTTGGCTGAGTTCCGCCTTTGTACAAAAATTTATAAATATAAATCTTTCTTCCTTTTGAAGCAAAATAGCCTTTTAAGCTAAATAGATAGTTTGAATTTTAATCTCTGTTGCCTTCGGGCCTTGTGGGTAGTCCCCTTTGCTTTATCGGGCTCGAACAGCCTTCAGCCTTTAAATAGTCAAGTGTTCGTTTGAACTCGAAGTGATGAGTAATGTTACTCGAAGTAATGTAGCCTGTAGGCGTAATGGTCGAGTAAGTGCTTGCTCAAACTCGAATTAAAAGTAGCCCATAGGCTTAGTAGTCGAGTGAATGATTCGAACTTGAAGTAATGTAGCCCGTAGGCGTAATGGTCGAGTGAGTGCTTGCTCGAACTCAAAATAAAAGTAGCCCGTAGGCTTAGTAGTCGAGTGAATGATTCGAACTCGAAGTAATGTAGCCCTTAGACATAATGGTCGAGTGAGTACTTGCTCGAACTCGAAATAAAAGTAGCCCGTAGGCTTAGTAGTCGAGTGAATGATTTGAACTCGAAGTAATGTAGCACGTAGGCGTAATGGTCGAGTGAGTGCTTGCTCGAACTTAAAATAAAAGTAGCCCATAGGCTTAGTAGTCGAGTGAATGATTCGAACTCGAAGTAATGTAGCCCTTAGGCGTAATGGTCGAGTGAGTGCTTGCTCGAACTTAAAATAAAAGTAGCCCATAGGCTTAGTAGTCGAGTGAATGATTCGAACTCGAAGTAATGTAGCCCTTAGGCGTAATGGTCGAGTGAGTGCTTGCTCGAACTTGAAATAAAAGTATCATGTTAGGCTTAGTAGTCGAGTGAATGATTCGAACTCGAAGTAATGTAGCCCGTAGACGTAATGGCCGAGTGAGTGCTTGCTCGAGCTCGAAATAAAAGTAGCTCGTAGGCGTAATGGTCGAGTGAGTGCTTGCTCGAACTCAAAATAAAAGTAGCCTGTAGGCTTAGTAGTCGAGTGAATGATTCGAACTCGAAGGAATGTAGCCGTAGGCGTAATGGTCGAGTGAGTGCTTGCTCGAACTCAAAATAAAAGTAGCCCGTAGGCTTAGTAGTCGAGTGAAGGATTCAAACTCGAAGTAATGTAGCCCTTAGACGTAATGGTCGAGTGAGTGCTTGCTCGAACTCGAAATAAAAGTAGCCCGTAGGCTTAGTAGTCGAGTGAATGATTTGAACTCGAAGTAATGTAGCCCGTAGGCATAATGGTCAAGTGAGTGCTTACTCGAACTTAAAATAAAAGTAGCCCGTAGGATTAGCATTCGAGTGAATGATTCGAACTCGAAGTAATGTAGCCCATAGGCGTAAGGTCGAGTGAGTGCTTGCTCGAACTCAAAATAAAAGTAGCCCGTAGGCTTAGTAGTCGAGTGAATGATTCGAACTCGAAGTAATGTAGCCCTTAGGCATAATGGTCGAGTGAGTGCTTGCTCGAACTTGAAATAAAAGTAGCCTGTTAGCCCGTAGGCGTAATGGTCGAGTGAGTGCTTGCTCGAACTCAAAATAAAAGTAGCCCGTAGGCTTAGTAGTCGAGTGAATGATTTGAACTCGAAGTAATGTAGCCCGTAGGCATAATGGTCGAGTGAATGCTTGCTCGAACCAAAAATAAAAGTAGCCCGTAGGCTTAGTAGTCGAGTGAATGATTCGAACTCGAAGTAATGTAGCCCGTAGGCATAATGGTCGAGTGAGTGCTTGCTCGAACTCAAAATAAAAGTAGCCCGTAGGTTTAGTAGTCGAGTGAATGATTCGAACTCGAAGTAATGTAGCCCTTAGGCGTAATGGTTGAGTGAGTGCTTTCTCGAACTCAAAATAAAAGTAGCCTGTTAGCCCGTAGGCATAATGGTCGAGTGAGTGCTTGCTCGAACTCGAAATAAAAGTAGCCCGTAGGCTTAGTAGTCGAGTGAATGATTCGAACTCGAAGTAATGTAACCCGTAGGCTTAATGGTCGAGTGAGTGCTTGCTCGAACTCGAAATAAAAGTAGCCCGTAGGCTTAGTAGTCGAGTGAATGATTCGAACTCGAAGTAATGTAACCCGTAGGCTTAATGGTCGAGTGAGTGCTTGCTCGAACTTGAAATAAAAGTAGCCCATACGCTTAATGGTCGGGTGAGTACTTGCTCGAACTCGATCCTGTTTGCATGGTAAATCTTGGATATAAGATATCGGTAAAGAAAAGAGCTTTCTTTGTAAGTCATTATACATATGTTCATGTTTTGCGTCAGGTCTCGCGCCAAATACATTAGCATGGTTCGTTTTGACCATTTGGCTCTTACAATGTTTCTTGTCGAGACATTGTTTGTCATGAAATAACGAAGTAACTTCCTTTGCACCGTACTTGATAATTGTCGTTTATATGTTTGATGATGATTGTATGCCCCCCAGTATTCAAGGTTGATTGTAAGGAGGCCTCGAATATTGTTAAATTGTTCTGAGTTAGCACGATCAATGGTTGCCTCATTAAAAAACCTTGCCGAAAAACCCATTTGAGACAAAACCGGTCTAAGAGAAAAAAGAGTGCAACGCGTGCTTTCAGACCTAAGGCTTCATGTTGAGTAATGCATCTTTGTACCTGATCGAATTCATTAATACTTGTATTTGGTCGAACACCTGCATTGGTTAGTTTTGAAATATAATTGAATAGGGGGAGGGGGGGAGTCGTACTTTAGCAGTAGTATCATTTTAGCCGTTTATCACACCGAGCTCGTAGGATTTCCATTATAGGGCCGGTATCGATTTTTGATCGATCTCTGTTTTCGGTTGGCAACCCTTTTAATAACGGACTCAGAACCGAACTAATCGTCTTCGATTCTTATTTTGGATTGATACCGATTATGCGTATCGGCCCAAGTAATAGCTGGGTACTCAATCAGGTGATGCTTCAGCTGCCGTGAAGCCGTCGAGCTTCGTTTGTTTAGTTCTTGAGTGAAAGCTTGAACATCCCAATTGTCTGTGACTGGAGGTAGATCAATTCGTTCCATTTGAAAATGAGATACAAATTCTCTTAGCGTCTCGTTATCCTTTTGTCTTACCTTGAATAGGTCCGACTTCCTGGTCTTGACCTTTATAGCCCCAGCATGTACTTTTACGAAAGAGTCTGCAAGCAAAGCAAAAGAATCGATAGAGTTAGACGGTAAATTATGATACCATATCATTGCTCCCTTTGTCAGGGTTTTACCGAATTTTTCCATTAATACAGATTCGATCTCATCGTCCTCTAGATCGTTCTATTTAATGGCACATGTGTAAGAGGTGACATGTTCACTGGGATCGTTCGTTCCATTATATTTAGGAATATCGGGCATGCAAAAATTCTTTGGGATCGGTTTAGGAGTCGCGCTTGGGGAAAAAGACTTTTGCACGAATTTGTTTTGAATCTAACTCTTTTATCATTGGTGGAGCTCCCGGGATCTGATCGACCCTGGAGTTATATGTTTCTACTTTTTTATTGTTGGTTTCGACTCGCTTTGTGAGTTCCTCGAGCAATTTAGCAATTTCGGGAGCAGTCCCTGATTCTTGCTCATTTGACTTCATTATGGCTGGCTCCGTTATGTGGGTGATTTCTCGAGATGGGTTGGGCTCCAGCCTGCTTTGTAGCTGGGTTTGGCTCTGCAACTGAGCTATTGCTGCCTGTTGAGCTTGCAATATTTCGAAAATCATACGCAAGCTGACATCGTTTTCCTCGATGTTATGGGTATCTCGAACTGCAGATCGAGTGCCTCCATGAATGCTATTTTCGGGTTCAGAATGTAGGTTCGCCTCAAGGGCCACATGCAAATTGATAACTATCGGTGCTCCGATTCGGGCTCTAACGGCGCCGACAAGTGGTCTTTCGGTGCTAGGTGTCAAGTTATTGTTCTCATCTTGAAGACCGACTTCGTTGTCGATCGGCGTGGCCATTTGACTGGTAGTTAGTCGTTGCTAATCCGAAATCCAAGATATTTTCGGAAATAAGCGCAAAACACAACGGTGTATTTTTGCAGATTCGTATCAAATAACTATTGTTATCCTTAGCCTCACGGTGGGCGCCAAACTATTTACCCGAAAAATTGGATAGAGTTAAATTTGTATATGGTTCTAAGAATACATGATATAACTTGGTACAAATTGCAGAGTGAAATGGAAATATATATATTCTTTGACAGATGGAATGAAGTATAAGACAGAAAAAAATGAAATGTTGATGAACAAGACAAAGTAAATGAGCCCAAAAGTGTTAATCTCTCTCAAGTTGTCTTTTTTACCGTCTATCTTTATGCTTACAAGAATTTCCCCCTTTATAGTAGAGAGATCCTACTTTATCTATATAAAAAAATATATAATGGAGAACCCATGATGAATTGTCTTTTCCTCGATTCTTGCCAAGATTCTCTCCCCTAGTGCGGTTGTAACGGCTCTTGTCTGTGAGCTCGATACTGGTTCGAGCTCGATATTGGATCGAGCCCTCGGCCTTGGTTCGAGCTCGACTCTGACTCGGAGTCTCGATATTCGGGGTGAGTGTTGGTCGGTCTATGTATCTTCGATAATCTCTGCTTTGCCTTGTAGTTCGATTTGGATATGAGCTCGATAATGATACTGAGCTTGTCGTTGATTGGTCTTAGAGCTCGAAGCTCGACGCCCTTACTTCGGATCTCGACCCGTCGTCACGCAGATACCCTTTGATCGAAGTATTATCACCTCGACCAGTCCGTACGACTGACTTAATCGGTTTTGACCGTACATACTTTACTTCATCTTTCTTAAGAACACATTTTCTCTTCTCTTTGGACATTCAAAATGAAACCTAACAAAACGAAGTAGTATAAGGTTTCTGAGCAATTGCTTCTTTCTGCTGCAGAAGTTAAAATTAAGACATCCTTATAACAGAAAAGAAAGTTAAAATTAAAACATACTGACTGATTCATTTTTTGTACATTTTGTTTTTATTTCTAATATACTAATCAAACAATCAATTAATCCTCAATCCCAAACTGATTAGCTTCAGTTATATGATTATTTCATTCTAGTACTGACTGAAACGTCTTTAAAGATAAATGGGGTTTTTTAAATCTCATCCTTATTCCTACATTGACATACAAGTCCTAACTAGATTATAAGGACTCCTGACAAAAATAACAAAAATAAACTAAAGAGTTAATCACCACTAGTTGGTATCACTTATATGCAGCAGTAACCCCTAATTGTAACCATACAAGATCGATATACACGATCCATCACAATAAAATCACCACGAGGTGTACATATATGAACAGGAATATCAAGAGAACAACGAGGCATGTCCAAATAAGGGGCAAAATATGATGACACATATGAATAGATAGATCCTCGATCAAACAGTACAGAAGCATTTCTATGACAAACCGAAATCATACCTGTAATCACAACATCTGAGGCCACTACCTCGGGTCTACCCGAAAAAACATAGCAACGAGCCTGACCACCGTCGATCTGACCACTGATCTAAGAATCCTAATAACATGATTCAATTGTTTCTAGGAATCTTAGGCAAAAATAATTTGTTTTTACCCTAATTGCATCAGTGTAATTTGCGGACGAGGGGGATTCAATTGAATTCCTTTCTTACCTTTAGCTCCGCCATCTTATATGGACCCTTTTATTTTTATTATTATGTCTTATTCTTAGGTAAGTTCACATTAAATCCGCGAGGTTATATGTTACATTGTCAACTTGTAGCACATTCATCAGAATAGTGATTTGGAGGTCTACATATGTAGGGGGAAGTGCACAATTAGTTATTAATTAGAGATGTCTTTACTCTTTAACCACTGTTTAAAATATATTTACTCTTTAGCCAGTGCTTAATAAATTTTTACCCGTCCGGACAAAAAAACCCCTGTGCTAGACATGGGTGCTATGTAAATATTAAGGACATGGTGTCCTTAGCTTCATGAATGCTGTGTAAATATTAAGGACAACGTGTCTTGTATTTGCACTTTTCGTTGTTAAACTTTAGGACATCATGTCCTTAACTTCATATGTGCAGTGTAAATGTTAAGGACATGACGTCTTTAAATTCATGTGTGCAGTGTAAATAATGTCCTTAACTTGTATTTGCACCTTCAGTTGTTAAACTTTAGGACATCATGTCCTTAACTTCATATGTGCAGTGTAAATGTTAAGGACATGACGTCTTTAAATTCATGTGTGCAGTGTAAATAATGTCCTTAACTTGTATTTGCACCTTCAGTTGTTAAACTTTAGGACATCATGTCCTTAACTTCATATGTGCAGTGTAAATGTTAAGGACATGACGTCTTTAAATTCATGTGTGCAGTGTAAATAATGTCCTTAACTTGTATTTGCACCTTCAGTTGTTAAACTTTAGGACCTCATGTCCTTAACTTAATATGTACCGTATAAATGTTAAGGACATAATGTCCTTAACTTTATGAGTGTTGTGTAAATATTAAGGACTGATGTCCTTAACTTCATGAATGCTGTGTAAATATTAAGGATAAAGTGTCCTGTATTTGCACCTTCCGTTGTTAAACTTTAGGCTATCATGTCCTTAACTTCATATGTGCAGTGTAAATGTTAAGGACATGTCGTCTTTAACTTTATGTGTCCGGTGTAAATGTTAAGGACACCATATCCTTAATATTTACACAACACTCATGAAGAAAGGGTAAAAACGTCTTTTCGTATTAATTTTAATAGAGTAGTGGCTATTTTTGCTCAGCATTAAAAATACTGGATAAAAACTAAATTCTCCATCCGTTTCAAATTAGATAATGTACTTTTCTTTTTAGTCTGTTCCAAAATAAATGACACATTTCTAAATTTGGTAATAATTCAACTTTAAACTTTTTATTTTACCCATTTTACCCTTAATGAGAAGCTTTTATAACCACACAAATGCCATGCCTCCACAAAGCTTTATCCCTTAAGTTTTTAAGACCACAAGTTTTAAAAGTACTCTTTTTTTTTAAAATTCTGTGCCGAGTTAAACTATCTCGTCTAAATTAAAACGAAGACGAAGGGAGTACCATATTAAAAAAATAGCTATCCCAAGCCAGTTCTACACATCTGTATGGCAAAACCATCTTATCGTCTACGTTCTATATGTAACTTCAATATAGAAGAATAAAGTTCAATTTTTCGTACGTTAGATAGACATCGATGAAATTCATCAACGGATTACGTGAGACGGGCGAGGCAAAAAGGCGGTGGCGAAAGATGTAGCGCCGGTGGCAGATGTCGACAAAAAACAAAAAGGAAAAAGGTAGAACCAATTAACCAAAATTATACTCCTCCATTTTAGGGCTGCTTATCGGGC
Organism: Nicotiana otophora; assembly: GCA_000715115.1. Lineage (NCBI taxonomy): Eukaryota > Viridiplantae > Streptophyta > Magnoliopsida > Solanales > Solanaceae > Nicotiana > Nicotiana otophora. The sequence continues at coordinate 44 of AWOL01S0049363.1, read as the reverse complement.
GGATCGGGCGGTTATTTACTCTTAACGGTTTTGCTTATCGGTTA
>AWOL01S0049362.1:27192-53344 GCA_000715115.1 Nicotiana otophora | reverse complement strand
TGTCTTGAATAAATCCTGTGCAATTGTAAGTTAAAGAATCATGTTATTATCTGAGCATGCCACACGTGTTAGAGAAATTGAGTTGAGGCTTCTATTAAAGATCATGTTTAGGTTATGTGCCAATATTTTGGGACCCATGGGGTCGTGTTGTTGTTGAATTAATTTTTCAAAAATATATATTTTACACTCGGTAATAATTTTCCATTGTGAGGATATTTATGGGATTGAGCTGCGCAACGCAATAGGCCATTTGGATTTATATATATTATTATTAAATGGATTTGGGTTGCCCGCCTGCAGCAGGCCTTATTGGCTTTACTATTTTCTGGATCGGGGTTGCCCGCCTGCAGTAGGCCTTATTCGCTTTACTATTTTATGGATCGGGGCTTCCCGCCTGCCGCAGGCCTTATAGGTTTTATTATTATACGGATCGGGACTGCCCGCCTGCAGTAGGCCATATTGGCTTTGTATTACGCTTGGGCTGAAGGAGCCCCTCTTGGAGTTTGTACACACCCCCAGTGAGCGTAGATGATCATCGATATTCGGGATGGATTTTCCCAAGGCATGAACTTGCCTTACTTATTTGTATTGTAATGAGTTATGTGGACATGGATCTTGTCAGTATCATTTATATTTAGGGATAAATTATCCCAGGGCTGGATTGGCCTTATACGGTACTGGGTGACCGATTGTCAGTCGATGTGCATATATATACGGGTTGGAACACCTCTGGGCTGGATTGGCCATAAACAGTACCAAGTGACCGGATAATTTGTGACCAGTATTTACTTGAGGTCTTTCTACTGAGATGTCATATGCCTCATATCATGCAGTATTGATCTATTTCACTTGTACTGAGTTTACTGTTGAACTTGAAAGCATGCTTATATTTCTAAACCATTGTTTTTTTACTGGACTATACCTTCGAAGCTCATCATTTCTTTCAGCCCAGAGGTTAGTTTTGTTACTTATTGAGTTAGTTGTACTCATACTACACTCTGCACCTCGTGTGCAGATCCAGGTGCTTTCGGACACAAAGATTGTTAGATTTCAGAGTACTATTAGTTGGAGACTATCAAGGTAGGTGTTTGGCGTCCGCTGACCTTGTCTCTCTTTCCTTCAGTTATTATATTGTTCTATACTTTCAGACTGTGGCTTTTTATCAGTCATACATTGTATTCATATTAGATGCTCATGTACTCAGTGACACCGGGTTTTGGGAGTGATATATTTGAAATTTTGAGATTTCTTCCGTTGAATTAATTATTTCATTTTCAAATTTAAAAAAAATGATGGTTTTTTGGGAGTTTTGGCTTGCCTAGTATTGAGATAGGCGCCATCACGACAGGTGAGATTTTTGGTCGTGACACTTATCCACCTAGATTATCTGTGGAGGGGAAGAGAAAAGGGATATTGAGTGAGATAATAACACCAACCATAGTGCTTTTCCTTGGGACTAGCATATATACGAAAATTAAGCATTTTGATAAGATCACCAATAACAACTTATTTAAAACGATATAACAATTCATGTATGAAAACAACCATCAAACTGTTAAAGCTATCACATCCCCGCTCCACTTTCTTAAAAGCAAGGACCACTACGGGAAGTCAAACTAAGGATCTATGGAAGTGGGGGCTCGTTCCCGGTCAATATTGGATCAAACAATAGGGGGCGTAGCACCTGAAAGTACAAGGGGGGGATGAATTGTCGATTTTTCTTTTTGTACCCTAAGTAGTTTACTAGTTTGCTAATTAGTCCACTGAAAATAAGAACATAATATAAGTAAAGCAGAATTAAAGTGCAGGAATTAAAGACACCAGAATATTTATATTATTTCGGATTCAATGTGAATCCTACGTCCAATCCCCTTGGATTGAAAGGGTGTTCTCTTTCAGTATTTGAAGTTTCTCGATTATAAGAGAGTTAATGTAGCTTTACACCAGCAGCTTAGTCACTATGTCACTTCTCGCTTCTTGATACAATGCCTTACCAGTGTTTATCTCTTATTTGTAATGACCCGACCGGTCATTTTTCTTTATAGATCCCCGATCCCGTAAATAAGACTCCATGTATGTGCTTTTATTGTTTTATGTCTAGCGGGGATGGTTAGTTCGGGATTTAGAAGGGTTCGGGTTGAAATCGAAACACTTGGATCCTTAAGGTTGATTAAAAAAAGCTAAGTTTGAGTTGAGACAGCATTTGTGTAAACGACCTCGGAACCAGGATTTGACGGTTCTAATAGGTTCGTATGATAATTTTGGACTTGGGCGTATATTCCGATCGGGTTTAGGATGACCTGGGAGCATTTTGGCGCTTAATATTGGAAGTTGGCACCTTGAAGGTTTTTAAGTCCTTTAAATTTGATTTGAAGTAGGATTTGGTGTTATCGAGGTCCAATTTGGGATTCCGAGCCTGGGAATAGTTGTGTATGGTGATTTAAGACTTGCACACAAAATTTGAAGTCATTTCGAGTAGTTTAAGTAGGTTTCGGCGCGTTTAGAGTAAGTTGGAAGAATTTGAAATACATAGGTTGAGTCTATTGGTTTTGGGTTACGATTCTTAGTTTTAATGTTGTTTTCCGCGTTTCAAGGGTGCAACGAGTCCGTTTTATGATTTCAAACTAGTTAGTATGTTTGGACGGGGCCTCGGAGGTCCCAGATGCCATTCGGACGATGCGCGGAGGTCGTTTAGCCTTGGGTGAATAGCTGAAGCACCTAGCTTCTGGTGCAATCGCACCTGCGGAGGACCAGCTGCAAGTGCCAACTCGCAGAAGCGAGCCAACAACTACAGAAGCGGCCCAGCATGGGCAGCCCAGAACCGCAGATGCGGAACACGGCGCGCACCTGCGAATGCTCAAGTGCGAAAGAAGCAACCGCAAAAGCGGCCAAAGCCGCAAGAGCGACACTCGCATCGCAGAAGCGGGCCAACTGTCCCAGAGGCAGAAGAAGGTCAACTGGGCAAGGGCCGCATGTGCTATGATTTTAGCAGATGCATAGCCGCAGAAACGGTTGTCCCTATGCAGGTGCGAAATCGTTGGAGGCAGAATGGTCCATTTAATGCGGGACTTAGGCTATTTTGGCTCATTTTCTTTCATCTCTTGGGCGATTTTGGATCTCTTGGATATGGGTTTTTACCTAGCACTTTGAGGTTAGTAATTTCTATACAATGTGAGTTAAATACATAGGTTATGGATAGATTTTAACATGTAAAATTGTAAAAATCATGAGTTTAGATGAAAAACCTAAGTTTTGATAAAAATTGGATTTAACCACGAAAATGGTTATGGAATTGAGTGAAAATTATATATTTGAGTTCGTGGGGTTATAAGTAACAATTTTCTTAAAACATTTTCGGAATTCAAGTGTGTGGGCCCGACAATGAATTTTAGAAATCCTTCTATTGGGGTTGGGTAAGTACTCTAATAGTTAGAATATGAACTTTTGAATATGTATTGATTAATTTATATAATATTTGACTAGTTTTGGATTGTTCGGCACCGAGTTGAGGCTTTAGAACGAAATTGTGACCGGAAAGTGAGCCTTGAGATGAGGTAAGTCTCTTGCCTAACTTTGTAAGAGGGAATTTACCCCATAAATGCTTTAAATTGCTAATTGCTTCTAATTGTGGGGGCTACGTATGCACGAAGTGACGAGATTCTATGTGTAGCCACTAATTATGCTTATGTTCGGGTAGTTTAGGATCTGAATCATGAAATATTTGTAATGTTTGCACCCTACTTATTAATTAAAGTGCCTAAATTATATTGGAACTTGTTCGAGGAATTTTAAAGGACCGAATTTCACTCACTTGAGTTTTGGCGGGTTACTTGACCGTTAATGAAAATTGTGTCTCGTTGTACATTAGCCTTACATTAGCTCTTAAACTGGTTGTTTACAAAGTATCCTCTATTCTTGTGGAGCGGGGCGAACGCCTCGACAGTAGATAGATGCATCTATGGTTCGTGTCGCTCGACCCTCAAAAGTGTATGCATTATTCTGGATCGGGCCGTATAACCTTAGCATAATCGTGCGCGATAACACCCGAAGTGTAATCATATATTTGATATCCTTCCCTGGATCGAAAGGCAAAATTATATAAGATAGAAATTTATTTGGAACTTACCATATGTGAAAGGATTATTTACTTTCTGCTTTTTATTGAGTTATTATTATTATTTACATAATCCATGCTCCTTTGGACTTGATACTTACTGGGTACATGTTGTTTATGTACTCATGCTACACTTCTGCGTTAACCGTGCAGGATCAGAGGCATGTGCATCTGGCGGTCCTATTGGCACTCCAGATATCCCGAGGCCTAGTGGTGAGCTGCTTCTGGAGCCGTTCTGCAGCCCCTAGAGTCTCTCTTTTGTATTTATATTATGTCTACTTTATTTCGGACATTTGTTAGAGTTTTATATATTCTACTAGTTGCTCATACACTTGTGACACCGGGTCTTGGCACACACACTAGTAGACTTTATGATTTTAGGGCACTTATATTACTATGATTGCCATTCAATTGTCTTCGTTTCATTTATTGAATTTTCCACTCATTAATTCCCTATTAAGTAGAATTTAATTACTTGAAAACTTATTAAAAGAGTAATAACGTGGTTTACTTCACTGTTGGCTTGCCTAGCGGTAACGTTGGGCGCCATCATGGCCCTTAGTGAAAATTGGGTCGTGACATTTTTTTTCTCTTACTAATTACACAACAGATCTAAAATAAACTACAATGCTTGTTTGGAGTAGAACAAAAAGAGCGATAGTGGTTCGTTCAAAGTATGTTCCTTCAAAGCTAGTGCATTGGGTATTTATACTTCGTGAGGCCTTCATGTTTTGTGAATCTTGAGAGATTGCAAACCAAAGGGAGTTGTTATCATAAAGGAATCATAGATTGATTCTTCCCAAGTAAAGAATATTTCTTATATTGATTTTCATTGACTTGTGGTCTTGATTTATTTCTTCCTTATTTAGTGGATATTCTCGTTATCAAATCCTTTGATTTCTGCTTCGATTGAGGTCCTTATATGGAGGAATCTTTAGCGCATAATTTCAAGCCCATGATTTCCTTTGATTGAGATCCTTACTATAATATCCTCTATGATTGATTTTGCCTTTGATTTTCCGCTACTCCTTCCTTTTGCATCTTGATTATTCTATGCCTCTTTTCCATTGCTCAAGGATTGTTTATGTACATAAATAGTAATTCGTTATTTTGCATCATTAAAATCAACTTAGATCTAACAATCTCCCCCTTTTTGATGATGATAAAATAACACTGTAATAGCCTCTGTTTACTTCCCTGTTTGTCAGTTGACTTTGAGTGTGTTGTAGTCGACTGCCCCTCAATTTGTGTTTCTTGTTAGATATGTCTAGTCGACTCTCCCTCAGCTGAACATTCTATTGTGCAGTAGTTGTAGCCGATTCCCCCTCAATTTTGTACTGTATGATATACCTATAAGTTGAATATCTGCAAGAAAATTTACAGAATACAGAGAAACGCAGGCCCTTAAGCCTTGCGTAGCATGCAAAAGAGAAGTAATTGTCCTAATAATACAACCTATGACTGAACCATAAGTCTCAAAAGAAGCAAACCAGAAAAAATTGTCTTTGAACAAACATGCATCAACGGCACATAAAGTAAGTAAGGGTATTGAAAACAGCCTCCTTGGGGCGATCAAAACTAGCATTCACTGTTAAAGAGATCCCATCAACTATGTCGTGTACCTCTTTAAAAGCCTTTACTGATTTTTCTGCATTCTTGAGAATCTGCACTCGAATCTTGGACACGTCAGAGCCTGTCTCCTTTGCCACTCCATGTACATATTCAATTGTGCTTTGCATAGAGGTTAACGATTCCTTGATGACAGTCAATTTCTCATTGATGGAGGCTAGCTTTTCTAAGAGATCAGGATCACCTACAGTTGGAAGAGACATAAAGGTTTTCGCTTTTGAGTTGGAGGGGATATTCTTGGCTTCACCTTCTTGCTTCTTCACCCAAGCTCCCTTTATAGAAATATATCCTATGCTAGCAAATCCCCTAGGGTTGTATAACTTAGTAACAATGGTATAGGGATAGTCGACAAGAGATATGTTGTTGGCTTCTAGCATATGGGTGGTGACCATACCATAGGGAAGACTCGTGGGAGCTTCGGCACTCTCTATCATAAAATTAATGACCCAAGAAGACACTTGACCTTGTGTTTAGTTAGAAGACAATAAACTATAAAGGTATCATGCTGGGAGAAGGTAGAGAAGAATCCTGTTCTTGGAAGAAGAGTGGTTACCACAATATGTGCTAAGACACGAGTTTTGGAACAAACATCACTAGGTCCTAGTAAACTGGGAAGAGAATCAGAGGGTGACTTAGCTATACACCTTTTTGCTTGATCAAAAGAGATTTCAAAATCCTTAGGCCAGGTATTCTTCAAAAACATAGAGAAAGTAGAACAACTACACTGAAAAATAGAGTCAAACAGAGCAGTCCAACACGATGCATTTGCCAAGAACTAAGGTTTCTAACTTGTCAGATTTGCTAGAGCGAATATTAGCATAGAACATTATAACAAGGTGTTCATATACCTTTGGAGGAGGCAAGCGGAGAACGTTTTTCCACCCCTGGAAGTCGAAGAGCTCCTTGACTTTGCAGTTGAGACTATCCATGACATTTAAATCAACAATTATGCTATGTGCGACAGGCTTATCTTTGAAAGCAATGAAGGCATCCATGTTGGTTATGTCCAAGAAATTTAGGTCGGACTCGAGAGAACTTGAGAGATTAGTTTTGGGCTTTTTAGGAGCGAAGGTTTTAGGGGGATCTTCTATGGGTCATTTTCCTAGGGCTTTTTCGTTGAGACTGCACGCATAATCTAAGAGGTCTTGAGAAGAGGCAAAATCCTCAGAATGGTCTGATCCAAGATTAATTGGTTCAGAAGGTTGAGGGGAGGGTTTCGCTCTAGAACGAGTACTTTTGTAGGTTGAAGCATAGGGGTTTTCGGAGTTTTTCTCCATAGTAGGGTTTGGAGAAGAGGAATGAAGATACAAATAATGTGAGGAATATTGATGAGACTTGGGCCTAAAAAGATAAGAATTGGCGGTTGAGTACAGACAAAAAGGCATCAATGATTCGACGCTATGATTGACTGATTTCTGAAAAGGCACGGAAAGGTGTGAAAAAGGAAAAGTAAAAGACAGAGAATTAATGCCACTTACACATATAAGCAAATATGCAAATTGAGAGACGGTAAAATCAAAAGTATCACAAAGGCCCTAAAATTATGAATTAATGGAAATAATGCCAAGAGACTCGTAATGCACAAAATTTGTCTTCAAGCAAGGATTTTATAAAAATATCTGCCAATTGATCATTGGAACTTACAAACGATAACTCTATATTGCCTTTAAGAACATGATCTCTAATAAAATAATGCTTAATATCTATATGCTTAGCTCTAGAATAATGCACAGGATTTTTAAACAGACAAATAGCACTAGAATTATCACAGAATATTTGAATAAGTTTAAAAGATAATTCATCGTCACCCAATTGATGTGAGATCCAGAGTAATTGAGCACAGCATTTTTCAATTGCAATGTACTCTGCTTCAGTTGTGGAAAGAGCTATTGATCGTTGTTTCTTACTACTCTGGGAGATTAGTGCCTTTCCCAGTAATTGACGTCCCACTTGTGTTTTTTCTATCTTCCTTGTCACCTACAAGATCGGCATCTGAAAATTACTCAAGTTTAAAATTGTTAGAGCGTGGATACCAAAGTCCGTAAGAGGCGGTTCCAATGAGATAGCAAATTATTCGCTTTACTACAGTTAAGTGTGACTCATTAGGATCTGACTGAAACCTGACATATTTACAAACACTTATCATGATATCTGGTCGACTAGCAGTTAGATATAACAGAGATAAAATCATTCCACAGTACTTAGTTTCATCTACTGATTTCCCTGTTCATCCTTGTCTAAACTTGTAGAGGGACTCATAGGAGTTCCAATTGATTTGGCATTGCTAATTCCAATCTTTTGAATCAATTCTTTCATACACTTGGCTTGGGAGATGAATATCTCACTTTCTGATTGATGAATTTGGAGTCCAAGAAAGAATGTCATCTCTCCCATCATACTCATTTCGAACTCACTCTGCAATAGATTTGAGAAATCCTTGCATAAAAGAAGATGAGTATAACCCCGTTCGTTGCAGAATTCTTCAAAAGCTCTGCTTTCAAACCTTCCTCCATGATCGCTTTGGATGGTTGTGATAAGATACCCTTTTTCTCTTTCAATTCTTTTGCAGAAAATCTCAAAGTTTTTCAATGCTTCATCTTTATGAGATAAGAAAATTACTCATGTAAAACGTGAGTAGTCTTCAACAATACCAAAAGCATATCGTTTACCTTTGATGCTGGCAGTTCTAGTGGGTCCAAACAAGTCCATATGAAGCAATTGTAAAGGCTTGGTAGTGTACACAATGTCCTTGGTTTTGAAAGAGTTTCTAGTTTGTTTACCAATCTGACATGCATCACATACATGATTTCTAGAAAATTTGAGTTTGAGAAGACCAATAACTAAATCATGCTTAGAAGGTTTTTCAATTAGATGCATGCTTACATGACCAAGTTTCTTATACCAAAGCCATGGATCATCAAATATGAATGCTACACAAATATGACTATCTAGATTTTCAATGCCATCAAGAATATAAACATTTGCATACCTTTTACCTGGAAGAAAGATTTTTCATGTCTCATCTTCAATGGCACATCTTGTTTTCTTGAATTTTACTTCGTATCCCAAATCACATAGCAGACTTATACTCAAGAGATTGTAGTTTAGTCCATCTGCAAGATATACCGGAACACGCACTATCTAAATACCATTTTCTTTTGCAACTCTTTCTGTGATATTCCTGCAAAATAGAATTATCATCTTCTTTTAGGTACCCAAGCTTGCTTGGGTCCTTGTTGGTTAGTTCTACTGGAATTAGGGTTATTTTTGGGTTTCCAAATCCATCCTGAAACATTAGAATTATGAAATCTACTAAAACATATTTATGCCCACCTTTGTTACAGTAATGACACACAGGGGTTGATCCAGATTTTTGATCTTCCACTTGTGTTAGTACTTGTGGACTCAGTTCTATCCAGTCCTTTTCTAGTTGACTTGTAAGTCGCCTGGTTAGACTTGACAGAACTGTGACTGGTGGATTTGTGCATGCTATTCAGTTATATTTGCAATTCCTGAATCTCATCTTGAAGCACGTCTCTTTAGATTTCACAGACTTCAAGTTTAAGTTCTCAGTCCTTCTTTTCCCTATTGAGTCTCTTTAATTCATTAAACATTTTTTGAGACTCCTTTAGGGTGAGGTTAAGGATATCCTGCAATTCATTACATCTATCACAGTTATAGGGTCTTATTTCGCTTGCTTTACCTCGTGCCATGAAACAGTTTTTAGCGTCTTCTTTGCATTCATCGTCTAATGCATCGTCATCAGTCCAGCAACCAGAATATTTGTTCATATCATTTTCCAAAATGGCCATGAAGCATATATTTGCTATTTCTTCATGTTCTGAGCTATCTTCATCACTCCAGCTTCCGAAGGATATATTTTTATTGAACCCTCCGGAGGCTTTTCTTTTAAGGTTTGGTCATTCAGCTTGAACATGGCCATACCTTCCACACTTAAAATATTTTCCGTCATTCTTGTTTTGTTCATTGTATTGTCTGGTTCATCTAGATGACATCCTTTCCCTTTTTGTGTTTGTGTACTTTCTCATCAATCCATTCATGTTTCTTGATACCATGGAAATTTCTTCTTCAAGTACTTCTGGATCATCATCAATATCATTTTCAAGTCCTTCAGTAGTAGTCTTGAAAGCAATTCTTTTCTTCTTTTCTTCCTGGCGCGTTTTCTTGAGATGGGTTTTCTCAAATGCTATAAGATCTTCTCGTAATGCATCATATGACAGTTTGTCTAGATCTTGAGATTCAAGTGTAACTACTTTTGTCTGCTATGTAGTAGGCAGGATTCTCAGGATTTTTCGAACTTGATCACCACTTGAGTAAGGTTTACCAAAGGTTTTCAGATCACCAATAATTTTGCTGAATCGTACAAACACCTCCTCAATGGATTCTCCTTCTTTCATCTGGAAGAGTTCATAATTGTAAACCAACAGCTTTATCCGAGTTTCTTTCACTTTGCTGGTTCCTTCATAGGTAACCTCAAGTTTGTCCCATATTTCTTTGGCGGTATCACAGCTTGAAATTTTCTCATACTCTTCTTCACTTATAACATTATAAAGCAAGTTTTGTGCCTAAGCATTAACTTGAACAACATCCAATTGCTCATATGTGTATTCATCTATATCTTCAAGATTAGCAGGTAGTTAAACTGTTGCTGGCAGTAGGTAATTTCCCTTTTTGATAACATGCCATACTTTGACATCATAGGACTTTGCATAAATTTCTATGCGCACTTTCCAGTGGGAAAAATATTGTCCATTGAAATATGGTGGCTGATAAGTGGGGATTTTGACTACTTATTAGCGTCTTTTAGCTTTCGTTTTAGTCCAAAAGCATTTAATTGTGTCCCTAAAAACTGATAAAATATGCTTAATTACAGGAATATTGGAAGATGAGCTCCCAAAATGAGTAATCTGAACTCAAGAACAAAACCAGGCACAAAAGCTCAAAATTTCGGACCGTAGAATATCATCTGCGGCCGCAGGCCGTGAAGAAATTCCCATCAGAGAAATGTGAAAAGTGTGGTCCGCACATAAATTGTGCGGCCGCAGAAGATGGGTCATAGCAAAAGTTTAGAGAACCTGCACCTCTACTCCAACACAAATTTGGACCGCACAATTATTGTGCGTCCGCAAGAAGAAGAGCTACGCGGCTGCATAATTCCATGTGAGGACAGCATAAGAACAAAGTGCGGTCGCAGACATTATTGTGCGAACCACAGAAAGAGGGAAGTGCGTCCGCACTTCATTATTATGCGGCAGCAGATTTCCAAACTTTTCCAGCTGAAGCAAAGTGCAGAACACACATAGAATTGTGCGGTCGCAGAACCTATGAAAGGGTATTTTTGTTCGAAAATTCCAGCTTTTTTATAAATAGAAGAGTTTCACTTTTTCTAGGTCAACTTTTGACATCAGCTGCTACAGTAGAAGGTTCTTTTTACTCCTTTTAACAGTTTTTGCTATCTTAAGCTTTTTGAATGTTGATTTCATCATTTTAATTATCAATATGGGTTTAATTATTATTTCTTCTCCTGTTTCTTTTAGTTTAAGCATGAGTAGCTAAATTTTCACTAGGGTTGTGACTCAACCCTAGTGTGTAAACTTAATGGGTATTTGATTTATTGCTTGTTTATGGTTGGTGTTTATTATCTAGCCTTGTTCTGGTTCTTATTTGAAGAATTAATGGTTGCAAATATTACTTCATGCCTATTTGACTTAGTTTCTACTTGAGAAAGAGAGACTTAGTCTAGGAAAATATGACTAGCAATAAATTGGGTCAATCGAGAGATTGATAAGCCCAATTAAAGGGTTGAACCTAGAGATAGTAAAATCCGATTTGAGCTTCTTATAAACTATTTTGTTCAAAACCCATTTGGACTTGGGAAAGCCAAATTGGGCAAAATCACTCTCTGCCGAGAGGTATTGAGAGGGTACTTGAGTGTTGATAGCTATAATACACCCTGAACAATAAAACAAGTTTTAAAGTTTACAACCCATTAGGCAAACACCTATGTGAAGGTCATAGCCCTAGGCCTTCTATATCATTTCGAAAACAACAAAAACAATTTCCTAGTTTCATTCTTTGAATCGCAATCGTAGTGTAATTTAGATTTTTAAATAAAACCAAATATTTGCGGAAGTGCAAATTTAGATACACGAACTCACGCGCTAAGATATATACTACTAACACCCATTCATATATCTCCATGCGGAATTCGACCCCTACTCTTGTTGGGTATTACTATTACATCGACCGTTTTCATAACCTCAAAGAGAGGAGTAAAATTGGATAAGATCAATTTTTGGCGCCATTTTCGGGGAGCTAAAAAATGGTGTTAGCTATATAGTTAGGTGTGTGTTTGGGATATATTCTTTTCCTTCCTTGTTACTAACATGTGAGTTTTATAAGTACAATCATGGCAAACAATAATCTCAGAAACATAGCCGTGGGGGATGTGGATGTTGAGGATGATCAGATAGATGAGGTCCCTCTTGAACCTCAGGCCAATAAAAAGGGTATGCAAGTGATATATTCCCTCCCCGTATTAGGGCGGGCAACTTCCAAATAACCAACATGATGCTCACTTTACTCGAGCAACGAGGGTTCTTCACTGGTGCACCAGGTCAGAATGAATATAAACATTTGAAGGGGTTCATAGATACGTGTTGGGGGAGCAAACAAACAAATGACTCCAAGGATGCTTTAAGGCTAAGGCTTTTTCCCTTCTCTCTACGGGGAAAAGCTTTAGATTGGTTGGAATGTTTGCCAAATCATTCCATTCATAATTGGGATGAACTAGTGGAGAAATTTATTTCAAAGTACTTCTCTCCCGGGCACATGCATATTCTTCGGGATGAAATTCTAGCATTCATGCAAGAGCCCAATGAACCACTACACGAGATATGGGAAAGGTATAGAACAATGGTTAAAGAGTGCCCCAACAATGATATGACATAGAACATGATTCAACAAACTTTCTATCAAGGGATCAATACCACCAACCAATGTGTAGTGAACCAACATGCCGGTGGGAACTTCATGACTACGCCCTATGCGTAGGCATGTGATATTTTGGATGAGATAGTGGATACTTCATCGGCATGAAAATCTAGAGCCAATGTTCCACAAGGTGATCCAAATGTGATTCTTCTTCATAAAGAGTTACATGACCATGGGCAAGCCATAGCCGAGTTGACAACCACCATGAACCAATTGGCAAAGGCTTAACTTCAACAAGTACAAAACCCAAGGAAAGTCAATGCTATAGAGGGAGTAAATATGATGGTAAACAAGAAATCCACAAGTGCAACAAAGAGTGGACAATCTTGTGCAAGATGATAGTGTATTTTATCAAGGTGATTCTTACAATGATCAAGAAGAAAAGGTCCAATATGTGAACAACATTCAAGAGAAAAGAAACAACTTCCAAGGCCCCAGTCAACAACAATGGAGACCTTCAAATAATCAAGGCAATTGTAATTATAACAACCAAGGTAATTGGAACAGTAGAAACAATCAAGGCAATTGGAGTGGAAGCAATAACCAAGAGAATTGGCAAAATAATAACAATCAAAGAAATTGGGGAGGCAACAACCAAGGAAATCGGGGGTCGTTTTCAAAGGCCTCGTGAATCAACAATTGAGCAACCTACCTCCTTATACTTCTCATGCTCCTAGTTCCTCCAACAATGAAATGAGTTGTATTGAGAACATGTTCAAGCAAATGATGGAGAAGAATGTCGATTCTGATGCCCAACTTGCTTCACACAACACGTCAATCCAAAACTTAGAAGTGCAAATGGGTCAAATCTCTCAAGCTTTAAATTCTCATCCTAATGGGTCACTACCAAGTGATACGGTGGTGAACCCAAAGGGTGGGAACAATACGGGGCATGCCATGAACGTTACTACAAGAAATGGAAGAGGTGAGAATGCACCTACCTCAAGTCAAATGCAACTTGTAAATGATGAACAACTAGGAGAGGAAGAGAAGATCCCAAACAATGTTATGCACGCAAATGAAGAAGTGCAGATTGATATTGATGACACGGTTGAAGAGACTCAAGAGGATGCGAACCCATCTAGGGATCATGTGATTGACATACTAGAACTGGCAGTGAAAAAAGCTAAGGCACCATTGCTTAAGCCCCCTCATCCCTATCCTCAAAGGCTTGCCAAGAAAAATGATGAGAATCAATGCAAAAAGTTCACTGATATGATGAAGAGTCTCTCGATAAATATGCCATTAGTTGAAGCGTTGTAGCAAATGCCAGGATATGCAAAATTTACGAAGGACTTGGTGACAAACAAACGGTAGAAGAATTTTGAAACTATCGAAGTCACGCACCAAGTGAGTGCAATTGTGCATTCGATAGCTCCTAAGTTCGAAGATCCTGGTGCTTTCACAATCTCTTATACCATTGGAAGTACCGAGTTTACAAAAGCTCTTTGTGATCTTGGGGAGAGTATCAATTTGTTGCCCTATTAAGTTTTTAAAACATTGGGAATCGGGCAAACAAGACCCACATCTATGAGATTACAAATGGTCGATCATACAATGAAGAGATCATTGGGGGTAATTGAGGATGTATTGGTTCAAATTGACAAGTTCATGCTCCTGGCGGATTTTGTTATTCTTGATTGTGAAGTGGACTATGAGGTCCCGATTAGTCTTGGTAGACCTTTACTTGTTACGGGGAAGGCTCTTGTTGATGTAGAAGTCGGTGACCTCACTTTCCGGGTTGGTGATGAAAAGATAGTGTTCCACGTGTGCAAATCTATGAGGCAACCGAATAGTAATGAAGTGTTTTCATTCGTGGACTTGGTGACCGATATGATTATTGATGATACAAGTTCCATGATTAATTTGGGTGACATGTTGGAGGTCGTATTGCTTAATTTTGATGATGACGTTATGGATGGCTTCATGGAATGTGTTAATTCTTTGCAAGGAATAGGGTCGTACAACTATGCACCCCAGAAACTTTCCTTAGATATTGGGAATAGGAAAACTCCTTCTACAAAGCATTCAATTGAAGAACCTTCTATATTGGAGTTGAAGCCATTGCCTCCACATCTCAGGTATGAATTCCTTGGCCCTTGTTCTACTTTACTGGTTATTCTTTCCTCTTGTTTGACTAACGTGCAGGTTGACTCTACATTGGCGGTGCTCCACAAGAGGAAGAAAGCTATTGGGTGGACTTTGGTGAATATTCAGGGAATAAGCCCTGCATTTTTCATGCACAAGATTAACTTGGAGGACGATGACAAGACATCCATTGAACATCAAAAAAGACTCAATGAAGCCATACAAGACGTGGTCAAAAAGTAGATTACCAAATGTTTGGATGCCGGGGAGGTCTACCCCGTCCCAAAGAAGGGAGTCATAACTGTGGTCACCAATGATAAGAACGAGTTGTTTCCAACAAGAACGGTGACCGGGTGGAGAGTGTGTATAGACTATCGGAAGCTAAACAAAGTCACAAGGAAAGACCATTTCCCACTACCCTTTCTTGACCAAATGCTTGATAGGTTGGCCGTTCGGGCGTTCTATTGCTTTCTATATGGATATTCGGTCTGCAATCAAATCCTTATTGCCCCGGAAGATCAAGAGAAAACAACTTTCACTTGTCCCTATGGCACTTTCGCTTTCAAGAGGATGCCATTTGGCTTGTGCAACGCACCGGCCATATTTCAACGGTGTATGATGGCGATCTTTACGGATATGGTAGAGGACTACCTTGAAGTCTTCATGGATGACTTTTTGGTAGTCAGGGATTCCTTTGATGATTGCTTGGCACATTTAGATAAAGTATTGGCAAGGTGTGAACATACGAACATGGTGTTGAATTAGGAGAAATGCCATTTCATGGTAGAGGAGGGAATTGTCCTTGGCCACAAAATTTAAAATAAGGGCATTGAGGTCGACAAGGCATAAATAGAGGTGATTTCTAAACTTCCACCTCCAACATCTGTGAAAGGAGTGAGAAGTTTCTTGGGTCACGCGGGGTTCTATGACGCTTTATAAAGGATTTTTCCAAAGTGGTGCACCCTTTGTGCAAGCTTTTGGAGAAAGATGCTAAATTTCACTTCAATGATGATTTCATGAGAGCCTTTGAATTGCTCAAGTTCAAGTTGACAACAACTCCTATCATCACCATTCCTAATTGGAGTATTCCTTTTGAGCTCATGTTTGATGCTAGTATGTAGCGATTGGAGAAGTTTTGGGGCAATGTATTAACAAGATTTTTCATCCGATCTACTTTGCTAGTAAGACCATGAAAGCTGCCTAAGTCAATTACACTGTTACCGAAAAAGAGCTCCTTACCATTGTGTTTGCTATTGAGAAGTTTCGCCCATACTTGACGGGTGCAAAGGTTATTGTTCATACAGATCATGTGACACTTCACTATCTTATGAGCAAGAAAGATTCAAAAGCTCGGTTGATGAGATGGGTGCTATTATTTCAAGAGTTTGATATTGACATCCAAGATCGAAAAGGGAGTGAAAATCAAGTGGCGGGCCACTTGTCTCGTTTGGAGGAGGAGGGGAGGCCGTATGATGGCCTTGAAATCAATGACTCATTCCCCGATGAGCAACTCATGGCTATTTCAATGAAGGAGGTGCCATGGTTCGCCGATCTAGCAAACTTCCTTGTGCGTGGAATCATCCCAAATGAGTTCTCTTCAAATCAAAGGAAGAACTTCAAACGGGATTGTCAAGACTATTATTGGAATGAAACTTACCTCTTCCGAATTTGCACGGATGGGGTAATTAGAAAATGCGTACCGGATGAAGAGAAAAATGTTATTCTTGAAGCTTGTCACTCTTCTCCTTATGGTCGTCACCATGACGGAGCAAGAACGGCGGCTAAAGTGCTAAGTTGCAATTTCTATTGGCCCACTCTCTATAAAGATGCAAGTGATATGGTGAAAAGATGTGATGAATACCAACGGGCCGGTGGAATCTCGAAGATGAAATGCCTCTCACTACTATTTTAGAGATCGATATCTTTGATGTGTGGAGTATTGAATTCATGGGTCCCTTTGTGAGTTTTTATGGAAACACCTACATCTTGGTCGTGGTTGATTATATATCTAAATGGTTTGAGGTCGTTGCTCTACCTAACAATGAAGCGAGAAGTGTGGTGGCATTTATGAAGAAGAATATTTTCACAAGATTTGGTACTCCGTGAGCTATCATAAGCTATGGGGGTCGCATTTTTGCAACAAGGATTTTGACACCTTGATTAGCAAGTATGGTTTCACTCATAAAGTTACGACTCCCTATCATCCTTAAGCTAGCGGTCAAGTGGAAGTCTCCAACCGGGAGATGAAGAGTATCTTGTCCAAAACAGTGAATGCTAATCGGACGGATTGGTCAAAAAAACTTGATGATGCACTATAGGCTTATCAGATTGATTTCAAAACTCCTATCGAGATGTCTCCATACCGGTAGGTGTTTGGCAAAGCTTGTCATCTTCCGGTAGAACTCGAGCACAAATCCATGTGGGTTTTAAAGAAGTTAAATCTTGATTGGGATGCAGCCGCTAACTTGCGGATTGCACAATTAAATAAATTATATGAGTTGTGGTACCATGCATATGCAAGTTCGTCCTTGTACAAAGAGAGAATGAAGTACCTTTATGACAAATACATCTGAAACAAGGAGTTCAAGGTGGGCGATCTTTGTTTTGTTGTTCAACTCACGATTGAAAATATTTTCCGGAAAGCAGAAATCCAAATGGAGTGGTCCCTTTGAAATTGTGGGTGTGACACCTTTTGGTGCATTGGACTTGAAGAACAAAAATGATGAGGTATTCCGAGTCAATAGTCATCGGGTGAAGCATTATTTGGGACAATTTGATGATGGCCACGTGGTGGCACATATACATTTGAAGTGATGGTAATCTACGTCGTGCCGTGATGTTAAATCAGGTACTTCTTGAGAGGCAACCCATGTTTTCTTTTTATTTCTCTTTTCTTTTATAAATACGCGCTATTTTGTGCTAACCGGATTTGAAGTGTATTGCAGGACTGAGTGTGCTTTAAAGTAACTGTGCTCAGAAAAATTGGATAAAAATGGAAAAAGTGCGGACCGCATAATTTTGAATGCTACATCAGAAGACAACTGCGGTCACACAAATCTTGTGCGGACCGCACAAACTGAGATGAAAAATGTAAACTCTCTGAAGTTTGTTTGTCATAGAAACAGCCAAAGTGCTGCCGCACAATGAAATCTACGGTCCACACCAAAATCTGCAGCCGCACAGCTAAATCTGCGGACCGCACTAGCTCAAAGGCAATTGAACTACCAGGTAGCAGGGTGCGGACCACATAAGTAATTCTGCGGCCGCACTCGATCTTTTGTCCCTTAAGTTTGGCCCTTCAGTATAAATAGTACTTATGGAGCTATTGTTCGACTTTTTCCCTCTCTGAGCTCAAATTCATAAAAAATTGGTATTTCTTGCTAAAGTAGTTGTTCTCAAACCTAACATTTGTGATCACTCATTTGCATTACATCAAATCTAGTATGCTCAAATCACTTCGAGGATTCTTCAATTTTCTTAGGTTAATTTATAATTTGTTAGTTATTTTAGGCCATTTGTCACTAGAGATCAATTTTATGTCTATGTGGGGGTTTAAATTGTGTTGGGTCAACTCCTAATTGCTATTTGAGGAATGGTTATCTTGATTATCATGTTTTATTGCCATTACCATGTCGAATTTGTGCAAAACATTGAAACCCTTAGAAAGTCTGTCCGATTTAGTTTTGAAATATGCGGTCGCATATGAAATTGTGCAGTGCGCAGAAGTGGAGATTAGGCCAGTTAGTAAAGCATGATTTTGCGAACCGCACTTGAAATTAGGTGGACCGCAAAAATTCCACCGCGACCACAGAAATGTGTGTGTGGCCGCAGATCAGACCAATCTCTGTCTTCAGAGAGTTATTATTTTGAGGTATCCAATGTGCGGCCGCAATACAAATTATGCGGACCGCACTTCAGATGTGCGGTCGCACTCAAAATTATGTGAACCGCAGTTTCATCACTGCGGACGCACTTCCAAATTGTGCGGTCCGCACAACCCAGTCTGCGACCGCACTTGCAATTGTGCAGAACGCACTTCCCCACCCTGCACTCTAGTTTTACACTGTGATCATTGTCTGTATTCAATTGAATTACAACTGACTTCTGTTATTGCTTGTTATAGAAAATGGTCAGATCTCGAGGTCATGGTGACACGTCAAAGGGGAGGGGTGAACCTTCCTGAGGCAGAAGGAAAAGCAATTTACTCCTCGCCCTCTAAAGGGTAATCATCAAGAAAGCCACAGTAGGTCGAGGACGATACTCTGAGCCCTCCGAATCTAGTTCATATGCCCCATCTCGGGAAGCATCAGAGGGCACTCAATGTAAGAGCAGTCTGTTGTTCAATCACATCCACAGTAGCCAAAGGGAAGGTTCCAACTTAGAAACGAACCTTCCTCCTCACATAGCACTTCCGAGGGTTCGAAGAGTGTAAGTCATGCTTTAGAGCCCTCTGATACACATGTCCCTAAGGCACCAGCAGTTGTTGTTGATGATCTTCCGGACGATGGTAGAGGGGGTGATACTACAGTTGCCGGCCTTGAGAGGTCAAAGAAGAAAGAGGCCTGAGAGGACCGGTTTGTGAGTCTGGCTGCCTTCACTAGTTTCTGTGAGTGGTGGCCAGTGAGATCGTTCACTCTTCAGTGGCAATTCCAACTTAGAGATCTTGACAAGTACAATCCAGAAGTGTTGAGGCAGTTCTGAGAGAGAAATGAGTGGATGTGGTTCACCCAGTCAGTTGTGGATGCAAAGGAATACTTGGTCCGGGAGTTCTATGACAATGTGGCATATATCAAGAAAGGGACCAAAGTTACAAAAGTGAGAAATCTGAAGGTACGGTTCGACCAGATCACACTGAACTCCTACTTGGGTTTTGAGGATGTGGAGCCAGTGCAGTACTTGGAGAAGCTGGCTATGGGTGATGTAGCTCTCCCTTGGCTAGATGAGCTTCTTGCAGCCCCGGGTCCACCACCACTATGGATCACTACAGGGGTTCCTATTC
Organism: Nicotiana otophora; assembly: GCA_000715115.1. Lineage (NCBI taxonomy): Eukaryota > Viridiplantae > Streptophyta > Magnoliopsida > Solanales > Solanaceae > Nicotiana > Nicotiana otophora. Next base: position 33,500 of record AWOL01S0049362.1, on the reverse strand, counting down.
AGCGGAACACCCTAAATTTCGAGGCGAAGGGATGGCAGACCTTCGTATGCAGCAGACTAGCCCCGTGGAATAACGAGACAAACTTACCTATTCCACGGGCAATTCTAGTCGCCTTTATGGCCGGGTACCCGATCAATGTGGGTGTCGTGATGTCGGCCAACATGTTAGTGGTCACCAAGCAGGATGATACTTCCTACCCGTATCCCAACACCATCATTGAGTACCTTAAAGATGCACAGGTAAAGCCCAGAGACTATGACATGAAGGTTCAGGAAAAGAAGCCCTTCTCTTGGTATTCTCTGATGGATGCACACAACCCCAAGAGAAAGGGTCAGTCGACTACCACCGTAGGCCAGGCTGATGAGCCATCGGTGGTGGGTACAGAGATAGCTGATATGCCATCCACTTCAGCAGAGCCTTCTACCAGTGCAGCTGATATTCCTCCACCTTCAGCCTCAGTACCTCCCTCCTCGGCTTTAAAGTCGATATCGATGCTATCTTCTCCACTCTTTGTGTTGCAAGTCTCCCAGACACTAGCGAGCCTCAACAACTGGATGCAGACAGCTACTGCAAAGCTGACTGACATATCCAGTCAGGTTGCAGCACAGTCACACTCTTCAGCACCCCAAATTCCTCCAACAGTCGAAGAAACATTGAAGAAGATCATGGACAACCAGAACACTATCATGGCTACTCTGGTACAGCATAGGTCCGTGATTGAAGAATTGGGCAAAAAAGTAAAGAAGATGCGGAAGTCACAGGCTTCGAAGAAATTGGTGGATAAGCTCTGGTGACAAGTCACCAAGCTTGCAGCAGCCAGAGATATTCCATTCGACATGTTGATAGAACCGCATCACCCAGGCCCAGTTCCAACAGATCCCACCACAGCACCTGGCCAGTCTGAGGAGCCAGACCTTGCTGTTGACACTGCTGAGGCAGTCCGTCAGATGTTCGCCAATCCAGCTACTCTCGGACTTGAGGATGATGAGATCCAATTGGAGACTGAGGTTGGTTCCACTGCTAGGAACACAGAAATGGCCACAGATCCATAGGGAGTTTTCTTCACTCTCACCCTTCTTATACTCTTATTTTGTTAAGCATTGGGGACAAGGCTTATTTTTATTCGGGGGGAGGTGGAGTTTCTTTGGCATTTTGATGATTCTAATGATGTATTTTGATAACTATGAGACAAAACCGCCTGTAATTAACTTATTACTATTTTCTCCTTACTTTTCGTTATGTATATATTCTTTCTTATCCCTCTTTATGTATATTCGATTAGCTTTCAATAGCATTTTGCTTTATTAACTTTTTTATCTTTATGTTTGTCTTCTTTTTGACTCGGTAGCTTCTTTTTTATTTGCTTTTTGAAGTAGTAGCTTCTTTTTGCTTTAATAGCTTCTTTTTATGTTTTAGTGGATAATAAGCCTTTGGTTTTATTAATGCTATGGTTCTTTCCAAAGGTAGGTTTTTGTGTGAACCGGGTGACTCTTCCCAACGATGGATGGCGTGACAACCATCTTAAGGGATTTAGTCTGTTGTTGGTAGTTAGGTAATAATAGTAGTAATAATGAATAAAAAAACCTAATAGTCATGCTCGAAGAGTCAAACATGCTTCACTTGGTACCAATACACTTAACTACGTGCTTATGTTTAAAAACAAGGTTGTTGGAAAGAAATAGCTCTAGTTAGTGACCTTTTGACTCTTGTGTTGACTTAGCAATCATCGAGTGGTTTAGTCAAACCATAGTAATTTTCAATCTTGAATATGGTCATTGTGGGCCCTCGACTCTATCCTCTTTAACAATTCCGCTGCGTGAGAGGTGAGATGTTGTTTTTGCAAACACAAGCATCCGTGCAAATGGTCTAGAACTTGCCCTGAATGTGTTTCTAGGCGAAATGTTAAGTTTTTCTTGGCTTGAGAACTGATTGTAGGCTCTCCTTGACCCGCTTGAAATTTTTCGTTGCCCACCAATGTTGTTAACCCTAGTCAACCCATTTGAGCCTAAAACCTTTTTCATTTGACAACCATGTTACAAGCCTTTACCTGTTTTGTTGTGACCCACTCTTGGCACCCGAGATTTTTTTAACACTCTTGTGAAACAATTGGCTAAAAACGTAAGTATGGAGAGAGACGAGGAGTTTGAAAAAGGTATCAAGACAAAAGAGAAAATAAAAGAGGAAAAAGAAAGAAAAAAAATGCAAAAAAAAGGTGAATAAGTTAAAAAGTTGAAGGGATTCAAAGAAAAGTAATGATGCGAAACATGGAAAAAGCAAAGAAGGAGAAAATGAATATCATGACCAAGAAAGAGTGATGTTAAGTCTCTCTAGTTACCCTAAGGAAAAGAAAATGCCTCAAAGAGTTGGCAAAAGTATGAGTCGATAAAAGAAAATGACGTACTTAAGGAAATATGAACCCATTCTATCATAGCATATCCAACTTTAGTCCAAAAGCCTTTATTGCATTCCGAAAAAGCCCTACGTGATTTCAAGCCGAGTGAGCTTATATTAGTGGTGATTTACATAAGGGTCAAGTCAATGGTACTTAAAGTTGTGCTTGCGACATTCCTTTGAGAGAGATGAACGAACCTTTCACAAATCTGTGGATTGAGTGCTAAATTATTAAGTGAGATAGGCAAACAGAGAGTAGAGGTGGGGAAGGAGGAGTTTGGGATCCACAATGACCTACAGGAAAGAACGAGCTTCCTTGGTGAATAAAGTCAGCTGTTGATGCTCAAGTGTCGCATTAGAACTATTTGTGCTTAAAATTTAACTTGTTGCCTTGTTGATAATTCATAAGTGGTGTGGGTAATTATTGGTCCCAATTGATGTGTGATTGATTCACCTTTGATTTGCCGGAATGGCTCTTAACTTGTGGAGGTGGTAACTACTTTAATTGCTTGAAGACAAGTAAAATCTTAAGTTTGGGGGAGTTGATAAGTGGGGATTTTGACTATCTATTAGCGTCTTTTAGCTTTCGTTTTAGTCCAAAAGCATTTAATTGTGTTCCCGAAAACTAATAAAATATGCTTAATTGCAGGAATATTAGAAGATGAGCTCCCAAGATGAAATCCAACTCAAGAATGAGTAATTTGAACTCAAGAACAAAAAAAGGCACAAAAGCCCAAAAGTGCGGACCGCAAAATATCATCTGCGACCGCAGGTCGTGAAGAAATTCCCATCAGAGAAATATGAAAAGTGCAGTCTGCACATAAATTATGCGGCCACAGAAGCTGGATCAGAGCAAAAGTTCAAAGAACCTGCACCTCCAGTCCAACACAAGTGCGGCCGCAGAAGAAGAGCTATGCGGATGCATAATGCCATGTGCGGGCCACAGAAGAACAAAGTGCGGTCGCATACATTATTGTGCGGACCGCATAAAGAGGGCACTGCGGCCGCACTTCATTATTATGCAGCCGCAGATTTCCAACCTTTTCAAGCTGAAGCAAAGTGCGGACCGCACACGGAATTGTGCGGCCGCAGAACCTCCGAAAGGGCATTTTTGTCCGAAAATTCTAGCTTTGTATAAATATAAGAGTTTCACTTTTTTAGGTCAACTTTTGACATCAGCTGGTACAATAGACGGTTTAGTTTACTAATTTTAGTAGTTTTTTGCTATTTTGAGCTTTTTGAATATTGATTTCAACATTTTAATTATCAATATGGGTTTAATTATCATTTCTTCTCCTGTTTCTTTTAGTTTAAGCTTGAGTAGCTAAATTTTCACTAGGGTTGTGACTCAACCCTAGTGTGTAAACTTAATGGGTGTTTGATTTATTGCTTGTTTATGGTTGGGTGTTTATTATCTAGCCTTGTTTTAGTTTTTATTTGAAGAATTGATGGCTGCAAACATTACTTCATTCCTATTTGACTTAGTCTCTACTTGAGAAAAAAAGACTTAGTCTAGAAAAACATGGCTAGCAATAAATTGGGTCAATCGAGAGATTGATAAGCCCAATTAAAGGGTTGAATCTAAAGATAGTAAAATCCGATTTGAGCTTCTTATCAACTATTTTGTTCAATACCCATTTGGACTTGAGAAAGCCAAATTAGGCAAAATCACTCTCTGATCGAGAGGTATTGAGTGGGTACTTGAGTGTTGATAGCTATAATATACCCCGACCAATAAAATAATATTTAAAATTTACAACCCATTAGGCAAACACCTAGGTGAAGGTCATAGCCCTAGGCCTTCTATATCATTTCGAAAACAACAAAAACAATTTCCTAGTTTCATTCTTTGAATCGCAATCGTAGTGTAATTTAGATTTTTAAATAAAACCAAATATTGCGGAAGTGCAAATTTAGATATACGAACTCACGTGCTAAGATATATACTACTAACACTCATTCATATAACTCCCTGCGGAATTCGACTCCGACTCTTGTTGGGTATTACTATTGCATCGACCGTTTTCATAACCTCAAAGAGAGGAGTGAAATTGGACGAGATCAGTGGCCTTACTTGCGATGTCCCTTATTAAAAGAGTGCTCCAATAGTTACTTGGTTTGACATGATATTTTCCCTCTAGCTGTTAAGCAAAAGGTAAAAGTGCAAAACCTGCTCTGATACCAATTGAAAGTACAAGAGTGAGGGTGAATTATCGATTTTTCTTTTTTTTACCTTAAGTAGTTGACTAGTTTACTAATTAGTCGACGGAAGATAAAAACAGAATATAAGTAAAGCAGAAATAAAGTGCAGGAATTAAAGATACCAAAATTTTTATACTGGTTCAGATTCAATGTGAATCCTACGTCCCGTCCTCTTAGTTTGCAAGGGTGATCTCTTTCAGTATTTGAAGTTTCTCGACTGCAAAGGAGTTGATGTAGCTCTACACCAACAACTTAGTCACTCTGTCACTTCTCGCTTCTTGATACAATGTCTCACTAGTGATTATCTCTTTTTCTTCTCTTACTATCTACACAACAGATCTAAAGTGAACTACAATGCTTGTTTGGAGTAGAACAAAAAGAGTGATAGTGGTTCGTTCAAAGTATGTACCTTCAAAGCTGGTGCAATGGGTATTTATACTTCGTGAGGCCTTCATGTCTTGTGAATCTTGAAAGATTGCAAAGAATATTTCTTCTATTGATTTTTCTTGACTTGTGGTCTTGATTTATCTTTTCCTTATTGAGTGGATATTCCTATTATCAAATCTTGAATTTCTACTTCGATTGACGTCCTTATATGGAGAAATCTTCAGCGCATAATTTCGTGCCCCTGATTTCCTTTGATTGATATCCTTCCTATAATATCCTCCTTGATTGATTTGCCTTTGATTTTCCGCTACTCCTTCCTTTTTTGTCTTGATTCCTCTATGCCTCTTTTCTATTGCTCAAGGATTATTTCTGCAAATAAATAGTAATTCGTTATTTTGCATCATTAAAATCAACTTAGATCTAACAACACTGACCTCTTTTTTCTATTCCTTACACAGACAAACTCTCAACGGATCCTCTGTGCACTGAGAATACCTCTTTCGTGCATCGTTCTCATGGTGCGAACAAAACAACAGGGAAAGACTCGGCCTAAGAAAAACTTTATTTATTTAAGAGAGAATGGGGAGTGAATCGAATTCCGTTGAACCTATACCAAAATCGAATTCACTTTCTAAAGCCACGGGTTTACCATAGACATCTGACTACCTTGTGAGCTAGGTTCCTTCTAGAGTGTACAAGTGTTTCATAGGAATTGTTCGAGCTTGTCTTCTTAGTGATAGTGAACAGTTGTAGCTAAACCTTAGTTCTTTGTGGGATTCGACTCCAGACTCTTAGACCTGATTATATTTGCAGCGACCGCTTATCCTTTTTAGAACTAGAGTTGGTCGTGATCAGTTAATTCTTATTTTAAATCTTTCTTAAGATGGGAACCATTGTGTCACGACCCAAAATCCCGCCACATGCGTCGTGATGGCACCTAGTCTCTAATACTAGGTAAGCTGATTTCAATTATATTTTTGAAGCCATTTCTTTTTTGAATTAAATAAGTAATCAAAACCAACAGCAGAACAAATAAGAATATACAACCTCCCAAGACTAGTAGTACTGAGTCACGAACTCTAGCTGAATACATGGAATGATCACGAGGACCAAATATACAATACTGTTTGATTAAAAATTAATAGTACAATAAAATGAACAGACTCCAAGGGACTGCGACGACCAAGCAGCTCTACCTTGAATCCTTGTGATCACACTCTAACTCTGTCTGGGTTTGATACCTCCAATACCTGGCTCTGCACAAAAATGTGCAGAAGTATAGTATGAGTACACCACGGTCGGTACCCAGTAAGTATCAAGACTAACCT
>AWOL01S0049362.1:989-13875 GCA_000715115.1 Nicotiana otophora | reverse complement strand
GACCCCGTCCAATCGTACCAACCAGTCCCAATATATAACATGAACCTGCTCGAGGCCTCAAATCACATCAAACAATATCAAAGCCACGAATCATACCCCAATTCAAGCCTAACGAACTTTGAAATTTCAAATTCTATATCTTGTGCCGAAACACATTAAATCAATCTGGAATAACTTTATATTTTACACACAAGTCATAATTGACATAACGAAGCTATTCCAATTTCCAGAATTGGATTTCGGCCTCGATATCAAAAAGTCAACCCCCCGGTCAAACTTTCCAAAAATTCATCTTTCGCCATTTCAAGCCAAATTCCTCTACGGACCTCTAATTAATTTTTCGGACAAGCTCCTAAGTCCATAATTATCATATGGAGCTATTGACGTCATCAAAATTCCATTCTGAAGTCGTCTTCACATAGTTCCGACTACGGTAAAAATCCTAAGACTTAAGCTTCGTTTTGGGGACCAAGTGTCTCAAATCACTCCAAATCATCCAGTAACTAAATTCAATCATGCACGCAAATCAATACACATAATAAGAAGCTGCTCAGAGCCTTATGCCGCCAGGGGACTTAAATTCTCAAAACGACAAGTCGGATCGTTACAAGTTCATGTGCAAACTAGTACAAAATGTATATATATTAATGTATATATATTTTTTACACATTGTAGTTGTGATGACCCAAAAGATCATATTTTGTTTTAGAACTTGAATCTGTGCTCTTAAGCCTTAAAAATATCATTTTTACCCTCCTCGATTTGCGTGCACAATCCAGGCAGGTTTTCGAAAAGCTTTTATGTTGAAAACTAATAAAAATAAGAATTTTTCCCTTAAAAGTTGATTTTAGTTGTCTTCAATCAATATTTTTGATAAACGGTCCCGGATCCGTGCTTTGACGATCCCGATAGGTCCGTATCGAATTATGGAACCTGGATGTATGCCCGGAATCGAATTTGGAGGTCCCTAGCTTGAGTTATGAATTTTTGATGAAAATTAAAAGTTTAGAAATTATTTGTTTTAAGAATTGATTGATATTTGGCATTGTTAGTATCGGGTCCGTATTTTGGTCCCGGAGCCCGGTATAAGTTCATTATGATATTTAAGACATGTATGTGAATTTTGGTGAGAAACGGAGTTGATTTGACGAGATTCGGACGTTATGGATTTTAAAGTGTTCTTGAGAATTTCATTTGAATTGGTGCTAAATTTAGAGTTCTAGGTGTTATTGTGGCGATTTGATCGCGCGAGCAAGTTCGTATGATATTTTTAGACTTGTGTGCATATTTGGTTTGGAGCCCCGAGGGCTCGGGTGAGTTTCGGATAGGCCACGAGATGTTTTGGACTTTGGAAATCTGGTTTTTCTGCAGAATTTGTGTTCTGGCATGTCTTTCTTCGCGTTCGCGAAGGAACTCTCGCGAACGCGAGGAGTAAACTGGGCAGCTGAGGATTTCTTCTTCGCAAACGCGAAGGCTAGGTCGCGAAAGCGAAGCGATGGGGGCGTTACCCTTCGCGAACGCGACAAGCCCATCGCGAACGCGTAGTATTAGGCACTGGGGAGGGGGAGTCAGCCTTTTCTTCATCGTGAACGCGAGTAATGTCTCGCTAACGCGAAGACCAGGGAATGGTAGCCTACGCGAATGCGAGCACTGCCTCGTGAACACGAAGGCTTGGCAGCCCATACACTTCGCGAACGCGACAGTGCTCTCGTGAACGCGATGAACACTATCGCCGAGCACTTAACAAAATCCAAAACGGGATTTTTGCAAAAAACTCATTTTTCTCAAAAACCAAACGGTGAGGGGCGATTTTTCAAGAGTCATTCCTTCCCCAAATTGTTGGTAAGTTATTCTAAACCATTTTCTTTCAATTACCCATTACATTTCTTGAATTTTCAATCTAAAATCTAGAGTTTTCATGGTAGAATTAGGGGTTAGGGTAGAAAATAGGGATTTTGGAAATTTGGAGATTTAGACCTCAATTTGAAGTCGGATTCCAAAACTAATTACATATTCGGGCTCGGGGGTGAATGGGTAAAAGGATTTTGGTGATGCTGTGCCATATTGTGAGTGTTAATGCACGAAGGGTGATGCCGTGCCATGATATGAGAGTAAAAGCACGAAGGGTGATGCCGTGCCGTTTCTATTAATTTTATGGTGAGATTGAGAGTAAAAGTACGAAGGGTGATGCCGTGCATTTTTCCTTACTGTATTCACTATTCCTGTTGATTCATGGTATATTGACTGCTCCGTTGATTATTCTGTTGTAGTTCTTTATCTTGTATTCCCCTCAGTATGTTTTTCCTCCCGACATTTCCTGTTTAGTTCTTCATTCTTGTTACTTGCGTATACACTTTTAAATTGTACAGGTTGATTGTAGGTGACTTGCCTTAGCCTCGTCACTACTTCGTCGAGGTTAGGCTCGACACTTACCAGTACATGGGGTCGGTTGTACTGATGCTGCACTGTGCACTTTCTGTGTAAATTTTGATACCGGCTCTGGTTGATCGAGATTTTGCTATTGGTCCGCTGTCCGGAGACTCAAGGTAGATCTGTCGGCGTCCACAGACCTTGAAGTCCCCGTTTATCATTTATGTTCTACTGTTTCTTTTATTCAGACAGTTGTATTTCTTTCAGACTATTACTTGTAGTAAATTCTAGAATGCTCGTGAATTGTGACTCCAGATCCGGGTGGTAGTAATTAATATATTTTTTTATGATATTTCGCACTTATTATATTTTATTTTAGTTAATTATTATTACTTAATGTATGAAAATAAGGAATTGGTTTAATAATTCTCTAACGTTGAATTGCATGGCAAGTGAAATATTAGGCGCCATCACGGTCCCATCGGTAAAAAATGTCGGGTCGTGACAGTAATCATTCAATATACAAAATAGATGTCACTATATAAAATATATACAAAAACTGTCACTATACAAAAAATATATAAAATAGATGTCACTATATAAAATAGACCGTCACTGTACAATTTATATACAATAGACTGTTACTTTACAAAATAATATACTAAATAGACTGTCACTATACAAAAAATATACAAAATAGACTATCACTATATAAAAGATATACAAAATAGACGGTCACTATATAAAAAATATACAAAATAGATATTTCAGACTATTAGATGTAATATTTTGTGCCGGGAGGACATTTTGTGTCAATGAGAAAAAATATGGGCTATTAAAATTTTGAGGGATTATAGAAGTTCATTCTCTTTAGATTTCTTACTTGAAATCTATATCTATATCTATGACTTAAGGAAGGTGATGTGTCACTCTGTTAGATTGGAAGGACTATTTATCTATTTTCTCATTTATTTGTCTTTTAAAAATTTAGATTTAGTCGATAATCGTTTTAAAATTTAAAAGTTTCTTTCCCTGCTGAATCGTCGCTTCCTCTGCTGAAAAAGTCATTTTCTTCGTCACTTTCTCTCTGAAGTTTTTACCCAACTACGACAATCTCTTCCTCTCTCTCCGGTGCACACATGAAAATCGAATTCGTCACCGGAAATCCTGAAATATTTAATTAGTTTTATGGAATCGTAAGTAGCTACATTGTAGTTAGCATTGAACAGTTGGCTTTGACTCTCTCTGCTTGCAAAGAACAACTTCAGCAGGTTAAACCCTAATTTATTCCCTCTGCACTTTCTTAATATCACTTTTAGTTCTCTAAAAAATTTTCTTCCTCAATTTTGTTTTATTTTTGCCATATTTAGTTTGAAAGTTCTTTTTTTTTTTCTTTTTTGATAACTTACGGCAATAATTTTTACCAAACAAAAGCTTCCTCTAAACCAAGTTTTGGTCCCTGAAACTCCATCACAAAAGTCAATCATCTTCTCCATCTGAGTCCAATATTTTCTCATCGACCCATTCATTTGCATGCTCATACATAAAGATGGTCGAATTTCCAACTTCTGATCATTATCTAACTTTTTATTTTTCTTTTTTCTTTTTTTCTTATATTCTTTAATGGTGCAGTGGGGCCCTGGAAAAGTAAAAGCGAGAAGAAGCACATGAAGTGGGAGAAACAAAAATATTTATGTACAAATAACAAATATTGCCTATATTACTTGGCCAAAAGAGATTATATCAAATATTGCAGAAAAACCAAACTTTAATAAGATTTTGTTATTCAATTGAGAGATTGGTTTTATAGTTTAATGGAAGTAGGGGGAAACTTTAATAAGGTTTTAATTTATCCTATGCAATTGAAATTGATTTTGAAGTTTTGATAGAATTAGGNATTTATGTACAGATAACAAATATTGCCTATATTACTTGGCCAAAAGAGATTATATCAAATATTGCAGAAAAACCAAACTTTAATAAGATTTTGTTATTCAATTGAGAGATTGGTTTTATAGTTTAATGGAAGTAGGGGGAAACTTTAATAAGGTTTTAATTTATCCTATGCAATTGAAATTGATTTTGAAGTTTTGATAGAATTAGGCAGGAAAATCGACAATGCTTATCAAACTAATGTCTCCAAAAAGTAACTATTCTTTTACGACACACTCTTTTTTTTAAAGAAAAAAACTTAATATCCATCTCGTTAACAAAATATATCTGATCTTCAGATTTTTTGGTTTTAACACCTGCAATGTTGCACCATATATTCAGAGGCGTATCCAGAATTTTAAGAATATGGATGTACTATTTTTCGGTTTGGTGAGAAATCTATCCATTTTAATCTTATGGATCGTTCCTACAAAATTAAATATTCACACTTCTATTTAATCTATCTTAATTCAAATAAATTGTTAAATTCAAATCAATCATATTAAAGCATGTCAGTCAACAGATGAAGAAGTTATAGCACAAAAATTAGACATTTGTAGTTCTGTACATGTATGTTTGACACTTTAATTGTGTTTGAATTTGAGCAAGTTATTCAATAAAGTTGCAGTGAGAGAATTAAAATACAGAGCAAGGAGAGAGTAGTTAGATACCCGAGGCTAAGAATTTTATAGAAACGTGGCCGTGGAGAAGAAATGTTGCTTCTTGAAGAATCTATTTACAGATGCTAGTACCGATACAGAGTTAGTTTAGAGGGAGACAGATTGTGAAGTTTGCTTTACGAATTAGGGATTTGATATATTAGTATATACCCAAATTCCTCCTAAAGACGTGGGCCATGTTTTTAGCCAAAAGAAACTTTAAAAAAAAAATTTAATACAGAAAAGGAGAGGGAGACAGACTAGACTGTGAAGTTTGCTTTTAGGAATAAGGATTTGATATATTAGTATATACTCAAATTCCTTCTAAAAATGTGGTCCATGTTTTTAGCGAAAAGGAACTTTTAAAAGAAAAAAAACTTAATATAGAAAAGGTGAAGGGACAGAGGATCGAACCCTTGACCTCAGAGTATACAAGGGCACCCACTTACCAATGAACCAAGGTAGTCAATTGAGCATGGGTGGTCACAAATATATCTATATAGATAATTTTAAAATTGGTACTGTTTATACATAGCTTAGGGAGGAGAGCATGGGTGCATGTACCCCACCCCCCTCCACGTAAATCCGCCTCTGCACGTATTTATGAAGTCCATTCACACTCTTATTTAGTGAGTTTTTTTTAACTTCCACAGTAATATTTGTTGTTGTGGTATAAAGAACCTTCTACTTGGCATGCATATGATGGTTTCCTATCTGGTTAGCTGTTTAAACCTTCAAGACTCCATCTATTTCAAAATTGTGTATGTTAATTAGTTCTTAGATTTATTCACTGAGTATAAGCGTGTCAACTTGGTCAGAATATGTTGTATTTCTGTACCATTTGACATCACATGGAGTATCAAAGTCAGTGTATACAATTGATAGACTCATATGGCTGTGTTTTGCTTTTTTCTTGTCCAAGTAACAGTCCTTTGATAAATAGGTAGTACATATGGATGGATCCGATTGGTCATGACATAGAACATATTTATTTTGTTTAATTTTTTGAGTTCAACGAGCTAGATCTGATTAAACCGAAGATGTTTGATTTTATGAAGGGTAGTAAGTAATGTACCATAGCTGAACTTTAGCCCTGCTAAACGCCAAAGGTAAATCTCCTTTTTTTCTTCTAATTTTGTGATTTGCTTTCTCTTTTTGTTATATTGGCATTTCATGTATCTTTGTATTCGGAATTCTTGATCGTGAAGTCGAGAAGTTTTTTGATGTGATAAGTACCAACGGGAAAGAAGGCAATAATTGGGTTTAAGATGAAAAATTTAAAATTACATGTGGGTTTTGGAGAAATTGAAGAAATAGAAAGTGTAAAGGGGAAAGTTTTGGAAGAGTGTTAGTGTGATTCTGTAGAAAAAAAGCAGGAAAATGAAATTATTGAAGGTGAGAAGAAAGATGAAGTTATTGAAGTAGAAATGAGGAAAGCAGGTGAGCAGAAGAAGGGAGTAGTATGGTTGAAGGTTTCTTGAAGTCTTATGTTTTAGGGGTTAGTCCTATTTGGAGCTTCTTTATAGTTATTGTTTTGGTTCGTAGATTATGTAGAATGAAGTAAAAGACAAAGGATTTGAAGCTGAAAGTTACTACTTACTAATATGGATGACAAGGTTAGCAATTTCCCTATGCTTGAGGTTATTATGACATTTCAAGAGTGTTTGTGCATCAACTTTAATATAACTAGGAAACATTAACTTTTACCTTTATCTGAATCTTCGTAAGGTGCTTTCTTTAGCGTGTTTTTGGTGATATCATATGGCGATGGGTCATGAGCATGATCCCGAAGAAATTCATGACCCTGAAGAAATTTTTAGCTGAGACGAGCTCCGATAATATGGTTCAAATATTCGATGACTTTTAGTTTGAAGTGATGTGTATTGAGAGAATTTAACATTTTTTACTATAAACCCCTATGTAGAGCTTGGGAAAGTAGGCTTATGATAAGTTTCAATTGTATGAATGAAAAATAAGTCAGCCTCTGAGAGGCATTACACCTGTGGTATATTTTTTGATTTTATTTCATACGTAATATATCTCCGTATCAGATGTGTTTTGCTTCATCAATTGAAGCATTCCGCCTATTTTTACTATTTCTAGCATATCTTTTTCGAATCTACTATATTTGCTTTCGAGTTGTTTTAGTTGTCGCCAAGACTATCCGTAAGGAATGAATATTTTTAGATAAATGAAGAGTCATCGCAGCTTTTTCCTTTTTTTTTTTTGAGTTTTGTTGAACTGGCTTCAACTGATTGGCCATACTGTTTGATACATGTTTGTTTTTACTTATACAGACTCTTAGACTTGCAAGTTGGATCAAAGTTAAAGCGTAGTCTGAATTTTTATTTTGTTGACATATAGCTTCATGTGAATAGCTTTTTTTAAGGTCAGAGTTTACATTTCAGACTAGATTATATTAGAACAATTCGGAGGTTTCGATAAGCACCTTAATATATCACTTATTGATTTGACTTGGAAAACTGCAAATAGCATGAAAGCCATTATAACCGAAGCTAAAGAAATTGCTACGAGATTAAGCTCTTGAAATAGGTGAAAATTGGTTGTATAATCATTGGAAAATTAAGCTCTTGTGATAGGTGAAAATTGGTAGTAATGACTGTTGTTGGTGCTTCAAATAAAAATATATAGAATAGTTTGTTCTCAATTACGGTTGAGTAGATTTTGGTAAGATATTATGAAGTATTCTACGCTACAACTCTACGAGTTATCTTTAGTTTTCCCAAAACATAAGTACTGCTCCCTCCGGTCCATTTTAACGATTTTTTTGGCCCTATTTTGTGGTTCAAAATATTTAATTTTTTCAGATATCAAAAAAGAATTAAATTAATTTTTTCTAAAGTTACTATCGGAATAAAGAACCTAGAAGTATTTGTTATATTTTCAATGAACAAATTAAGGTTAATATAGTCAATTTTATTGTTAATTAATACTAAAAGATAGATTTCTTAAAACAACAAAAAAATCAATTAAATGAATCGGAGGAGTACCATTTTTCATATTTATGTGTTAGGAAAAGATTGCATTATAAATTCGACAGAATTCTATCACCATCGCGCTAAGCAGTGTTTTAAAAGGCGTGGGCGTAAGGCGAATCGTTTTACATACCTCAGCGGGGCGTAAGCCCCATAGGTATTTAATTTTTAATATTTTATAAAATAATATAATGACAGTAAATATTTATAAACAAGTAAAATTGCATAGAAATTGAAGAAAATTATATATATGTGTGCTCCATCCCCACAAAAAACTAATCAAAACAATCTATTATACGCTACTTACAAGCACAAGTAATTTGAGTCTAAAAGAATAAAGTTTTCTATATGGAGGAACAAAAAGGAAGATTAACCTGCAATTTGAACTTTGAATTTGCTGCTATGAAGAAGAATGTAGTTCTCTTTGTATTTGTAAAAAAATTAAATATTCTTTGCTTTTGGGAGATATTAGCAGACTAGCGGACAAAATAAGAAATTGGAAAAACCATGAATTGGGGTTTAAATCAATAAAAAAAGATCTTGACTTTTAAATTTAATACTTTTGAGTTCCTTTTTAAACCTTTTGAGTAATTACCAAACTGACTTTTGAGAATTTGGGTATTATATGAAGGACTAATTCAACAAATTTTATTTTAATTTGAAAAAGTCTCTGGGGCTTACTCCTCACTAAAAAAACGCGCCTCGAATGCCCGGTCGTACGCCCCAAATTGCTGGGCATACGCCTCTTGAGACTTTCGCCTCACACCATCGCCCCGGGGCGTTTTTGGTACGCCTCGCCCCGGGGCTCATTCCAGAAACGCCTTTTAAAATAGTGGCGCTAAGCGCGGGCAATTTACTAGTATTAAAGAAAGATGATGTGACTTTCTCAAAGACTAGGAATCCTATTTATCTTTTTTCACATTGTTTTTGCCTTAGTCGTTGATTTATCTTATTTTTAAAACGTAAAATAATTGTGTAAATGCATTAAAGGGGGAGACTTTACTAACCAACTGTCACGACCTAAAATCTCAACCTGTCGTGATGGCGCCTATCTCGACACTAGGCAAGCCAAGAATCTCAATAAACCAAAACTTCCCTTTAAGGTTGAAAATATAATATTTAAATACAATACAAACACTCTTCAAAACCTGGTGTCACTGAGTACATGAGTATCGAATATGAATACAAGTCTGAAAAATATAGTCTATAATAGTTTGAGACCAAATACGATAAACAAAGAGATAGAGAAGGGGAGACAAGGTCTGTGGAACATGGCAACTACCTCAAAATCTCCTGAAAATCAACTGCGCGAAAGGATCAACATCCGCTGTGTCCGGAGACACCTGGATCTGCACACGAAGTGCAGGGTGTAGTATGAGTACAACCAACTCAGCAAGTAATAATAATAAATAAGGAACTGAAGATAGTAACGAGCTACACAGTTATGGTTCATTTTCAGTAATTCCAGCAAAGAATATGCATGCTATCAAATCTGGCAGTTTAAAATCAAATCAATTTTTATACAGTTTCTGTTCATGTAATCCGTATATCAATAATCTTCCAGAGATATCACAATAATGACAGATAGCAACTAAGTGCAACAACAAATAGAAAATAAGTACAACCTCTTAGGACAACAATCACTCACTAGGCTCCCAGCCCTCATCACTCCCTGGGCTCCCAGCCCTCATCACTCACTCTCAATGGGTACCCGCGCTCACTGGGGGTGTAAGACTCCGGAGAGGATCCTACAGCCCAAGCGCTATAATCTGCACGGACAACTCACGTGCTGGACGGACAACTCACATGCCATAATATAAATATCTGTATCCGCACGGCCAACTCACGTGCTATAGTATAATATTAGGATCCGCACGGCCAACTCACGTGCTGCACGGCCAACTCACATTCTATAGTATAATATCTCACAATCAGGCCCTCGGCCTCACTCAGTCATAAAGCTCTCCAGTCTCTATGGGCTCTCAACAATCATGAAATCAACCCAAACAACAATGATATGACACATCAATAATGTACAATAGAGACTGAGACAAAATAATCAAGTAACTATGACTGAGTACAAAACAACAATTTAAGCAAATATATATACACGACCTTTGTGGGTCCCAACAATACCAACATATAGCCTAAACATGGTTTCTAATATGACTTATAGTCAAATTTCCACAACAAATAGAGAACACATAATTATCAGCAAGTTATTCAACTTTACAGTTTCCACGAGACGGACCAAGTCACAATTCCCTCGGTGCACGCCCACACGCCCGTCACCTAGCATGTGCGCCACCTCCAAAATAATCACATGATACAAACAATCCGGGGTTTCATACCCTCAGGACCAGATTTAAAACTGTTACTTACCTCAAACCATGTAATTCTTTATTCCGCTATGACCTTTCCACGAGAATTATCTCCGAAAGCCTCGTATCTAGCCACAATTAATTCGATTCAGTCAATACCCATTATTGTTATTAATTGCATAAGGAGATACTAAGTTTTCCAATAAAATCCAAAATTAACTCAAAAATTGCTCGTGGGGCCCACATATTGGAACCCGACAAAAGTTATAGAATATGAACGCTCATCCAACCACGAATCCAACCATACAAATTTTACCAAAATCCGATACTAACTCGAACCTCAAATCTTCAATTAAATCCTATGAAGATTTCTACCATTTTCAACCCAATCCTTACCCATTTGAATTTAACAATCTTTCCACAACCTTATTGGTATGTATACATAATACTCTTACACCCAGGAATCATATTATAAATCACCTATTTTTACTCCAAACCCAAAATTGAAGAATTGAGGAAAGAAATTCTTACCTTTTTGAAGCCCTAATAAGATCCTTGTGAAATCTTCAAATCTTGAACAAGAGTTGATGGATAAATGACTAAATATTCACTTTCTCTCTCTAAAATGCTCTCACCTCTCTCTAAAATATCAGATTTTGGCTAAAAATTGAGCTTCAAGGGCTATAAATCGAAGTTGGATCAGGTAAAAAATTAGAAAGAATGGAAGCTCTGACGCAGTTATGCGGTCGCATATGCGATCACATAACAGGTATGCGGTCCGCATACCTGCCGTATAATTTGGCCTCCAAAGCTGGGCGTTACTGACCCGGTCTGCGGTCACTAGGCGGTCAGCATACTTATTCTGCGGTTGCATAATGCACCGCAAAACAGGTCTGCGGTCGCATAGTGCACTGCAGATTTTTCTCAAATCTTGCCTCTCTACTGATCCACTTTTTGACCATTATGCGATCCGCAGAATGATTCTGCGACCGCATAGTGGTCGCAGAAATGACCCTTTTCCGACAAAATTTTTCTTTACACATCGGTGCATTGTTCAACCCAGAAAGTCCGAGCCGCGGCGAGCTTCTAATCATTATACTAATTGATCTATCTCGGCACTACCAAACCTTAATTTTCTTAGTAAAATTTCTTCGAGGTCGTTACACATAAGTCAATACCCGGTCAACCTTTTCAACTTAAATTCTAAACCTTGGAACGAAATGCTCCAAATTATTTCAAAACCTCACCGGACCCAAACCAATTACCTCGGCAAGCCAAATAATAACTGTAATTCACAATTTGAGCAGTAAATGGAGAAACTGGATTATAATACTCAAAACGACCGGCCGGGTCGTTACATTCCCCCCTTCTTAAACAAACGTTCATCCTTGAACGATTTTAGAATAATACCTAGTCTCAAATAAGTGTGGGTATTTGCTCCGTATCTCCTGCTCAATCTCCCAAGTAGCTTCTCTGACTCGCTAGCCTCTCCACTGCACCTTCACTGATGCTATATTCTTGGACCTCAGTTTCCGAACCTGCCGGTCTAAACTAGTTACCGGCTCCACATCATAAGTCAAATTACCGTCCAGTTGCACTATACTGAAATCCAGAATATGAGACGGATCCCCGATATACTTTCGGAGCATGGATACATGGAACACTGGATGAACACCTGATATACTAGGTGGCAAGGCAAGTTCATAAGCCACATCTCCAATTTTCTTAAATATCTCAAAAGGCCCAATATATCGAGGGCTCAACTTGCTCTTCCTCCCGAACCTCAACACACCTTTCATTGGTGAAACTTTGAGCAGAACCTTCTCCCCAACCATGTAAGCAACATCACAGACCTTCTTGTCGGTATAACTCTTCTGTCTAGACTGCGTCGTGCGAAGCCGCTTGTCACGACCCAATTTTACCTATAGGTCGTGATGGCATCGGACACCGCTGTCAGACAAGCCAACAATAAATACTAAATAAATTCTCATTTTAATATATTTGAAGTTATAGTTGTTCCCCTCAATTAAATAGCAGAAGATAATATTTACCAAATACGTACTAATATCTTTAAACATTTCCAATACAGTGCAACCCATAATCATCCCAAAACTCGGTATCACAAGTGCATGAGCATTTACTAGGGAATTAAAATAAAATACAACATCTGTCTAGAATACAAATTAGACAGGAAAATATAATAACTATGAAGGAGACTCTATTAACTGCGGATCGTAATATGGAATGCAGCTCACCTATGTCCCCACAATTATTAACCACACCTCTGCGCCCGCAAGGTCGCTATACATATATGTACCTGCACAATAAAATGTGCAGCAAGTGCAGTATGAGTACAAAACCAACGTGTACGCAGTAAGTATAAAGCCTAATCTCGAAGAGGTAGAGACGAAATGGTCGACTATGACACTCACTATGGGTCAATAATATTAATTAATCATGAAAATAAAAATATTTATATCAACGTGATTCACAGAGTTAACAATAATTTTATTGTACCTGCAGAGGTAATTAAATTCCTTTAATTCCAATAATTCTCAATATATTAATTAAATTCCTTCAATTCAAATAATTTCTAATCTATTAATTA
>AWOL01S0049354.1:8655-19408 GCA_000715115.1 Nicotiana otophora | reverse complement strand
TGGGATTGTCAAGGCATGGATCCGGATGAAGGAGGGAACTTGGCAACGGCGTACCTGATACTCAACATGTGCGATTTGGGAAACATGATTGATGGAGTCAAGAGAGTCAAGCATGGAGAAGGTCCTTTAGGGACCAAGTAGACTAGGAGATAATGTTTTTTACTGCTTTCTATACTAGAATAGATTTTGATGTAATAAGGCTTAATGCCATTAGTGAAATATTGATTTGGCTTATTTTCGCATTAATGGAGTGAGGAAACGTTGGCATGAGTTTTCTCCAAGTCTATGTGTCTCTTAGGCCTACCTCAGGCACATTGAGGTCACCAAATTAGGATGTGAATTATTGCATAACCTTATGTGATACATGCTTAATTATTGCAAACACACTTTTACTTCGTCTTACTAACTTGGTTACCTTTTGTCTGTTTCTTTTGCTTAGTCCCATTCCCAAAGGTTGGTCCGTGCATTCTAGCCTCATCAGCATACCACACCATATCCAAAGGTCCTCCACCTAACGACCCGAGAAGCAAAGGCAAAGGGAAGATGGATGATATAAGTGGTAACCAAAAAGACATGTTACCATGGCAGAGAATGTTGAAACCTCAGAGAGAAGACGTTCGCCAGGACATAATGAGTAGGTCTTACATTTGGAGCAGAAAATCTTGGAGTTGCAGGGTGAGCTTGAGCAGGTTCGAAATCTGGCAAACCCTTCCCTTACTCTAAATGTCCTTTACATCAACCGGCAAAACAAAACCACTCAAAACTAAACACCACCGCAAAACAACCAAAACCAAAATCCACTACCCATAGTTTCAAACAATCCTCCTGCAATACACTAGTATCACAATCCCGCACCTACTAAAAATCAAATCCCACCACCAGTGCAAACCCCTCAACAACAACACCATTACCCGACCCAGTATCCACAAACCACAACTTATCAAACTCCTCAAAATGTACCACAACTTACCTTTGATCCCCCTCAAGCTTCAATCAATGATCACCCATATACCCAAGTTCCAAGAACTAATCAAGGCAACCCGATATACGTGGAAACCTTACCCCATACCCCGCAACAAACCCTATACATACCGGAGTAGATCGAGAAGGATCTGCACATTCCAAAAATTGTAGAAGAATTCAAGAAACTGACAGGGAGAGTCTAGAGTGTTAAAGAAGGGAAACGGTGTTGAAGGTTTGAATTAAGAAGACTTATGTATCCAGCCGGATGTAGAATTGTTAGAGGGTTACAAATCTCCCACATTTGAGATATTTAATGGCACTAGTGATCCTAAGGTGCATCTGAGAACCTACTGTGACAAGATTGTGGGAGTGGGTAAGAATGAATAAATCCACATGAAACTGTTCATGCAAAGTATTACAGGAGACGCATATCTTGGCACATCATCCAGAATCCAAAGAAGTGGGCGAATTGGGTAAGCATGGCATCAGATATCATGGACAGATTCACTTTCAATTTAGAGAACGCGCCAGATGTTTTCTATATCTAGAACCACAAAAAGAAGCCGACAGGAACCTTCCACGAGTATGCTACTCATTGGAGATCAGAGGCCGTCAAGGTGGGGCCGCCACTTGAAGAAGAACAAATGAACACGTTCTTTGTCACAGCTCAAGATCAGCAATATTATGAAAGGTTGGTGGTTGTCGAGAATGATAAGTTCTCAGTCATTATCAAGTTTGCATAAAGGATAGAAAAAGGAATCAAGAGCTGGATGGTGACCAATTTCGAGGTACTACATGCCACAAACAAAGCCTTGCAATCATGAGGTATCTCAACTAAGACAAAAGTGGGTGCCATGATGGGAGCCCAGGTCCCTAAGTCTCCCTTTACATACCAAACACCTTCACCCACACATCAACCCTCACCTCCAAAATACCAATACCCTGCCACTACCTACCATATATATAATACCAAAACTACCCAAATCCCATGAATCATTCCCAGTGGGTTAACCCACCAAACCTTATGCCTATCATTAAGGTATGAAGGGTCATACCATTGAGTAATGCCGCATGTTGAAGTACAAGATTCAGACACTGATCAACACATAGGTTATACAAGCAAAGGAAGTCGCACCGAATGTCCGTAATAACCCTCTCCCGGATCATAGGTGTGAGGTAGTGAATGTGATAGAAACTGAGGAGGAATGGGATCAAGAGGGATCCATAGGACTTATTCGAGAGGGGGATGCTCCAAGAACATCTCATGTCACCCTCTCACCGCTCGTGGTGAAAACCCAGGCACCATTTGAGGTCAAGGTAGCCACGCCATTCACTGTGATTGTAGCTCCAACCTGTCTTATCAGTGTGATGCCATCCCATGGTATTATGTGGCGGAGGCAAGAAGCAAAGGAAAAGCCAATATGGAAGAGACAGGTGTTGCGTAAGGTATGACAAGAACTGGCAGAGTTTATACACCTAAGAATCTTGGAAGAACAAGCAAAGAAACTACATCTAGGCCACATGTCATTGAGACAAACACTGACGATCTTTGGAAGAATGTACAGGCGAGGGAGTACTCTCTTGTTGACCACTTGAACAAAACTCTCGCTTAGATATCCATCTTGACGCTGTTACAAATTCAAACGTACACAAAATATAAGGCCTCATAAAATTTCACCTAAAATTCGGGATTTCGTGGTTTCGAGGTAGGCTAACGCATTTGAGGGTTATAGACTCACCGCAGTACAGAATTGTTAGTGAAACAGTGCATTGGATAGTTGAAGAAAATATTGTTGTAGAATAGTGCATTTCAACGGTCCATTATGCGACCGCTGAACTATTCTGCGGACTGCAGATTCGCCGCGTAGTGAAGCAATGAAATGGGCCAATTTTGGAGTTTGTTTTGCAGTCAACTATGCGACCGCATAATTGTTTCACAGGCCGCACATCCATCAGAACCAGCATGAAGACTTTTAGAGGGAGATTCTACGGTCTATTATGCGGCCACATAATTGATATGTGGGCCACAGACCAGGCCATACACTAGACAAGACCAGCACAATTTTTAGGACATTTATGCTGTCCATTTTGCGGGCCGCCAACTTGATCTGCGGTGCACTCTGCGATCGCAGAGTTGAGTTCGGAGGGTCCATTTTCTCATTTTTAAAAGCCGACACTATTTGATTAAAAGCCATTGGGTCTCATTTAGAAGGGAAGAATCTACCATTTTAGAGTGAGGGGAATGCTTTAAAGAGAGATGAGGAAGCCCCAAGTACTTTGTTTATCAACCCTTGCTCAATCTTTGAAATTCAACAGGTAAAACACTCAAGGTCTTCACCCAAGAGGTAAGATTCTACTCCCTAACCCTCAATGTCAGGATTGGACTGAAAGTAGGTAATGAGAAGTGTGATTCTTGAGTATCTTTTATGCAAGCATGCACAATCAAGGTTGGTGGGAAGGTTATTGAGCTCAAATGGCTAAACATCGGGTTGTGGGTTTAAGGAATCCACCATAGGAGAACCTTGAAACCTTAATGCACACCTAGTGCATGATAAAATGCTCCAATGAGTTGAAACCCCAAATAGTTTCCTAATTATGGTTCAAATTTGTCATGTTTCTAATAGATTCTAGTCGCTAGGATTCCTGGAGCATTGTAGTAATTTAAGGAAGCTCAAGCGAGGTATGTTGGCTAAACTCCCCTTGTAGAATCGATTTCCATGATATCCTCGTATGTTAAAATTATTGTTGGCAAAATTTCTTATTTTTCAGGTTCTGAGTCCTTCCTAATAGAATTGATTATTCTAACATAAGTGTTCTGTTGAAAGATGTATGCACTCTACATGTGTTCCAAATGTTCCTATCATATCATGATTCCCTACGAGAATATAATCCGGTATGATCAATGTACCAAAGGTGTCGTGATTTAAAAATCATGTTTCAATTACAAGTTAGTATACCTAATTGTGGAAGAGAAGCTCAATGTGCTTAAGACCTTCATTTGCTCATATGTGTACTTAAAGTCTTGATTTGAAATTCTCTTATTGATGATAATCCATGGTAACGCTTAAATGTTATAGTGTTTAGTATGAAATATGTAATACGGTTGACGTGCCGAGAACGATATTACAATTGTGGCCCCTAGTTCTAATGAAATGGAAAGATATGTGAATGATTATGAAGTGAGTTGTAAATCCTTTAAATAATACATGATTTTGGAGTATCGGTTAGTCACTGAGTAAGGGTAGGTCTAAATAACCTAACCTCGAAACTATATGTGCCGGTGTAGGAGTGATTGAGGGTTAAATCACCGTGTTGATGTGATGAGATTTTTTCCCCTTATATGGGATGAGATTGATGTGTTGAGACATTTCTCCTTAAATGGGATGAGATTATTGCTAGCTAGATGTGATATGATGTCGACCCACACGACATTGTGTTAAGACGTCTTAGCCGATCGGGCTGAGATCAGACGCCATGCCGCACACATGGTGGTGTTATGATTGGATGTCTCGAGGTGAGATGGCTTAGCCGATTGGGCTGAGATCAGACTCCTTGCTAAAAGCTCGATGGTGTATCGGTACTAAAGATCTCCCAACTATAAAATAATGAAACTTACCTGAAATTTATATTTCTCTTAGCTTAGCACTTTAATACGGTTTAAGGCTCTCATTTATTTCATGTTTCCTTCTCATTTTACTGTTACTCATTCTATTAAAAGGGTGTTTAGTTTTACATACTAGTATTATTCCATATGTACTAATGACCCATTTGCCGAGGGTGCTGGATCTTTAATGGATGCAGGTGGTTCCACAGCAGGCGGTATTGATCAGTGGTAGCAGTACACCCACTCCTCAGTTGACTTGGTGAGCCCCCTTCATTTTGGGTCTTGTATCTCCTGCCCTCTATGCATATTGTTTTGAGGTATAGCTGGAGCCTTATTTTTGGTACTATCACGCTTCTCTTTTTGTATCTATTAGAGGCTCCGTATACATAGTGTGGATTGTACCTCGATTATGGGGAAGTCAAACTAGTAATGTTGTAATTGTATCATGCGTGCCACTCCCAAACTATAAATGTGTAACATAATATTTTGGAGACTTATAAATGGCATAACTATTGGCAATTAATTTGGTGTTGTTCACATGATCTTCTCAATCTAATTAATGAGAATATATCTTCTCTTAACTCATGGGTACGCTCTGGTAGAAGGCATTGTAGAGGAGTGCTTGGCCGAGGTCAAGGCGTGACAAGCTTGGTATCCGATCCCAAGGTTTTAAATTCTCCTAGGATGTCTCAGAGCCATGTCTAGCAGAGTCCTTCTTATCTGTGTGTTGTCGACTACATATATAATTAGGAGGCAACTTGGGCATTTAGGAATTATACTGTTCTTTGATGTTCTTGATCGTATGATAGAGATGATTGTAAGCCTGTTCCTCCTCGAACTCATGCATTACTCTAATTTTCCTTATATGGCACCTAGGAAGAAAGCAAGAATTGGTAAAGGAGCCAATGCCACCCTAGGAGTGACAGTTGATTCTATACCTGATGATGCAGGTGAGCACCCGAGGGCTGAGGATATTCCCCCAACTACAACACCGCTTGATGATACTACTCCTGCTTCAACTACACCAATCCCGACTCCTACCAAGGGTGCAGTTGTTCAACCTCCATCCCCAACTTCCAGTCCCGGTGTCACTGATGGGGATCTTAGGGGAGCCATACAGATGTTGACTCAGATACTGGCTTCCCAGACCCAGAGATCGAATGTTACACCTACTTTTTCATTTCAGCCAGGGGATTCCGCTAGTTCTAAGGTGAACATATTTCTTCAGTTTGATCCTCCGGTGTTCATAGATACTGTTCCTGAGGAGGACTAACAGAACTTTACTTATGAGATGTATAAGACCCTTTGAGTTATGCGTGCTACTAATACAGAGGGAGTGGAGTTGGACTCCTACCTCCTGAAAGGGGTGGCCACTTCTTGGTTTGAGTTATGGGAGGACTCCCCTGAGAAGGGGAGACCTTTGGCGAGGTGGAGTGGGTTTGCCAACACCTTCATTGACCATTTCTTGCCCGCCGAGACTAAGGCAGCCTGTGTCACTGAGTTTGAGAGCCAGAAGCAGGGTAGCATAAGTGTGTGGGGGTACCATATGTGGTTCGCGCACTTCTCCATGTACACCATTTGCATATTTCCCACTATGGAGGCAAGAGTGTACCGGTTTGTGCAGGGACTCAGCCCCAAAGTTATTATTAAGGCTGCTACAACTGCATTGAATTCGAATATGAACTAAGGGAAGATGGTGGAGATTGTTCAAGCCACGGAGACCCGCAAATTGAAGAACAGAATGGAGGGTCGTCAGGGCCATCCTAGCCCTTTACTTAGTCTTTGATCAGTGCACAGCCAGCAAGCCCCAGTCAGCAGCAGCAGAGTCATTTTGAGATCAGTTAGGGTAACAGAGGATCCTACCAGTAGGGTCGGCATGGAAGGAGATTCCAGCAGCAGCGGAGGCCCCCATGCCTTAGTTGGGGGAAGATATATATTGGGGCCTGCTTCATGGACCAACCGATATGCTACGGGTGCGGTATCAGGGGTTGCATTCAGAGGGATTGCTGTTTGTCCCGCCAGACTGTGAGAAGGGGTACGGCACAGCCATCCGGTTCTGCCGCCACTGTACCTGCAACACCTTCTCCAGTTCGAGGCACTACAGCACCCACAGAGCATGGTGCAGTTAGGGCTGGTGCACAGAGTTCGGGAGGACCCAACCGTTTCTATGTTATGAGGGATCACCAGAGTTTTGAGGCTTCTCCAGATGTTGTCACAGGTATATTGACTTTCCAATATCATGATGTATATGCCCTTATTGATCCCGGTTCCACTTTGTCATATGTCACTCCTTATGTTGCTCTTGAATTTGGGATTGAATCGGAATAGCTTCATGAGTCGTTCTCTGTATCTACTCCAGTTGGTGAGTCTATTGTGGTCACGCAGGTTTATAGGGATTGTGTCATCATGGTGTATGGTTGGGACACCATGGCTGATCTCATTGAATTAGGAATGGTCGTTTTTTATGTAATAATGGGGATGGATTGGTTTTATTCATGTGTTGCCAAGCTTGGTTGTTGAACTAGGACCGTTAGGATTAAATTCCCAAATAAGCCAGTTATTGAATGGAATGGGGATGATATAGTGCTGAAGGGTAGGTTTATCTTAAGGCCACGAAGATGATCAAAAAAGGGTGTATTTACCTTATGGTTTGGGTTACGGACACTGATTTTGAGGTTCCTACACTTGAGTCTATGCCAATGGTGAATGAATTTCTCGTGGTCTTTCTTGATGGCCCATTGGGATCCCACCAGACAGGAAGATTAATTTTGGAATTGATGTGATGCTAGGTCATATCTTATATCTATTCCACCCTATATAATGGCACCGGCAGAATTGAAGGAACTAATGGAGCAGTTAAAGGACTTGTTAGAGAAGGGTTTTATTCGATCGAGTGTGATTCCTTGGGGTGCACCAGTTCTCTTTGTAAGGAAGAAAGATGGGTCATTGAGAATGTGTATTGACTATCGGCAACTCAACACGGTCACAATTAAGAATAAGTACCCACTGCAAAGGTAGATAACTTGTTTGACCACTTACAGGGTTTTAAGTCTTTTTTCAAGATTGACCTACTCCTGCATCAATTTAGTGAACTCTTTTCACAAGCATTTGACTATTGGAACTTAATTGCCTTCTGCGTCAATTAAGTTAATGGAGAGGCAAGAGTAGAAAACCCCTCCACAAACTTTCTATAATATCCAGCTGAGCTTGAGAAACTGCGAATCTCTGTTGGACTTGTAGGCCTCGGCCAATTCTTCAAGCTACAATTTTCTGAGGATCAACCATAATTCCTTCACTAGAGACGACATGACCCAAGAATGTGATAGATTCAAGCCAAAATTCACACTTTGAAAACTTTGCATACAACTTGTGCTGGTGCAAGGTTTGTAGCACTGCCCTGAGATGATCACCATGGTCCTCTCGACTTCGTGAATATACAAGAATATCGTCGACGAACAATATCACAAAGGAATGGAGGAACGACTTGAAAACTCGATTCACAAGATCCGTGAAGGCTGCCGGGGCATTTGTTAGCCCAAAAGACATCACCAAAAATTCGAAGTGCCAATATCGGATTCTGAAAGTTGTTTTCGGAACATGCTGCTCTCTGATTTTCAATTGGTGNTTCATAAGATCCATGAAGGCTGTCGGGGCATTTGTTAGCCCAAAAGACATCACCAAAAATTCGAAGTGCCCATATCGGGTTCTAAAAGTTGTTTTCGGAACATGCTGCTCTCTGATTTTCAATTGGTGATACCCGGATCGTAAATGAATTTTGGAGAAGTACCTGGCACTTTGCAATTGATCAAACAAGTCATCTATCCTTGGTAGTGGGTATTTATTTTTTATTGCCACCTTGTTGAGTTGCTAATAGTCAATACACATTCTCAGTGACCTATCCTTTTACCTTACAAAAAGGGCCGGTGCGCCCCAAGGTGACACACTCGGCCGGATGAAACCTTTCTCTAACAAATCTCTCAATTGTTCCTTTAGCTCCTTCAATTCTACTGGTGCCATTATGTAGGATGGAATAGATATAGGTTGTGTGTCTGGCATCACATCAATCCCAAAATCAATCTCCCTGTTTGGTGGGATCCCAGGTAGCTCATCCGGAAAGACTCCCGAAAATTCATTCACAACTGGCACGAACTCAACTGTAGGTGCCTCAGCATCGGTGTCGGTAACCCGGACCAAATGGTAAATAAATCCCTTGTTGATCATCTTCATGGACCTAAGGTAAGAACTAAACCTACCCTTTGGCATCACATCATCCCCTACCACTCAATGACTGGGTCATTTAGAAATGCGAACCTAACGGTCCTGGTTCGGCAATCATTCCTGGAAAAACATGAATAAAGCCAGTCCATTCCCATTATTACATCAAAATCGACCATCCCCAATTCAAGGAGATCGGACATGGTGTCTCGACCGTGCATAGTGACAAAAAAATCCCTATAAACCTGCGCAGCCAAAATAGATGCACCAACCAGAGTAGATACAAAGAATGGCTCGTGAAGTTGTTCCGGTTCTATCCAAAATTCCATAGCAACATAAGGAGTATCATATGACAAAGTGGAATCGGGTTCAATAAGAGCATACACATCATGAGATTGGACAGTCAATATACTTATAACAACATCTGGAGAAGCCTCCGCATTTTGACGACACCTCATAGCAAAGAAACGGTCATATCCTCCCGAACTCTATGCTCCACCCCTAACGGCACCACGCCCTGCAGGTGTTGGAGTGCCTCGAGCTGGAGGATGTGTTGTGTATGTAGTAGCTGCACAACTGGCTGGCTGTGCTGGGCCCTTTTACGCACCCTGGTGGGATGAACGATAATCGCTCTAAATGTGACCTCTCAACCATATTCGTAGCATATGGGTAAGTCCATGTAGCATATTCCTAGGTGTATCTTTCCACACCTAGGGCATGGGGGTCTCCGCTGCTGCTGGAATCTACCACGATGACGACCCCCTTAATAGGAGCCTCTATTGCCCTAATTGGGCCTAAAACGGCTCCACTGCTACTGCTGACTGGGCCCTACTGGTGGTGCACTAGCCGAAGACTGAGAAAATGACTGAGATGGCCTTGACGACCCTCCCTTGAATGTTGACCTACCACCACCATAAAAACCACCAAAGTCGCCCGTAGACCGGGCCTTATTGCTACCCTCTCGCTCCATTTTGTTCTTCAATTTGCGGGTCTGGCTCGAGCGAATGCCACCATCTTACCATAGTTCATATTAGAATTCAAGGATGCTGTAGCGGCCTCATTAATTACCAAGGGACTAAGGCCCAGCACACACCGGTGCACTCTAGCTTCCATAGTAGGCAACATGTAAATAGCATACTTGGACAGGTACGCGAATCTCATATGGTAATCCCACTCACTCAGGATACCTTACCTCAGGTTCTCAAACTCAGCAGCACGAGCTGCCTTAGTCTCGGCAAGGAAGAATTGATCAATGAAGGCATCGGCAAACTCACCCCACATCGCCGAAGGGCTCCCTTCTTCACGGGACTCATCATATAGTTCAAACCAAGAATATTCCACCTCTTTTAGGCGGTAGGAAGCCGATTCCACTGCCTCTATCTCAGTAGCACGCATAACTCGGAGCGTTTTGTGAATCTCATCAATGAAGTCCTGGGGTTCCTCCTCTTGGTTTGTACCCGTGAACACTGGAGGATCCAACTGGAGAAACCTATCCACCATGGAACTAGCAGAATCCCCTGGCTGATTGGAAGAAGTGAGTGCAACATTTGATCTCTGGGCCTGGGAAGCCACTATCCAAGCCAACATCAGTATGGCTCCCCTAAGATCAACATTAGAAACTCCAGAATCGGAAGCTGGAATTGGAGGTGGAACTGGTATATCAGTTGGAGGGACCGTTGCACCCTCAGTAGGTGTAGGGATATGTGCGGTGTGATAAGTTGTAGTAGAGTCAGGCAGAGTAGTAACTGGAGGAATATTCTCACTCCTTGGGTGCTTACGCATCATTAATTATATAATCAACTACCATTCCTAGGGTGACATTGGCTCTTTGGGCAGTTCTTGTCTTCTTTTTAGGTGCCATATATTCAAAGTTAGAGCAAAGCACGAGTTAAAGAAGGAACAATCTTACAATCAGCTTTATCGCACGATCGAGAACGTGAAAGAAGGGTATTATTCCTAAATAGCCAAGTA
>AWOL01S0049350.1:60837-75310 GCA_000715115.1 Nicotiana otophora | reverse complement strand
GGCTACGAGAGAGGATTATGTCAGAGGCACATTATTCGTGGTACTCCATTCATCCTGGGTCGACAAAGATGTATCATGACATTAAGGATGTTTACTGGTGGAACAGTGTGAAGAAGAACATTGTTGAGTTTGTCACCCAGTGTCCTAGTTGCCAGCAGGTGATGGTAGAGCATCAGAAGCCCGGAGGGCTAATGCAGACTATAGAGATCCCGACGTGGAAATGGGAGGCGATAAACATGGACTTTGTCACGGATTTACCTCGTTCTCATTGTAAGTTCGATTCTATATAGGTGATAGTCGATAGGCTTATGAAATCAGCTCATTTCCCACCAGTCAGATCTACATATACAATAGAAGATTATGCAAAGTTATATATTAAGGAGATAGTGCGGCTACACGGAGTGCCAATATCTATTATATCTGACCGTGAGACCCAATTTACAGCACATTTTGGGAGGTCATTTCAGAGAGGTCTAGGGACTCAGGTGAATCTCATCACAACTTTTCATCCACAGACTGATGGATATGCCGAGCGCACAATTTAGATGCTCGAGGATATGTTACGAGCATGTGTGTTAGATTTTAAAAGACGTTGGGATGAACATCTACCTCTTATCGAGTTTGCAAATAATAAAAGTTACCACTCCAGTATCGAGATGGCTCCGTACAAGGCTTTGTATGGGCGTAAGTGCAGATCTCCTATAGGGTGGTTTAATGTTGGATAATCTGGGTTACATAGGCCAGACCTGGTTTAGCAGGCTGTAGAGAAAGTAAAGCTTATCCAGGAGCGACTGTTAACAGCTCAGAGTCATCAGAAGTCATATTATGACGTACGGCGATGAGACTTAGAGTTAGGGTTAATGATTGGGTATTCTTAAAGGTATCCCCTATGGAGGGCGTGATGAGGTTTGGAAAGAAAGGCAAGCTTAGCCCACGGTATATTTGTCCTTATAGGATCATTCAGAGAGTGGGACAAGTAGCTTATGCGTTAGAATTACCCTCCGAATTGGAGTCAGTCCATCCGTCTTTTCACGTATCTATGCTACATATGTGCATTAGCGATCCTACCCGAGTGGTGCCCACAAATGATGTACATATTACGAAGGACGTGACATACGAGGAAATTCCAATTGCTATCCTAGACCGACAAATTTGCAAGCTACGAAATAAGGAGGTAGCCTTCGTGAAGGTTTTATGGAGAAGCAAGAATGTGGAAGAGATGACGTGGGAAACAGAGGAAGAAATAAAGTCGAAATACCCCCACCTATTTCAAACTGAAGATATGGCTCTAGATGGGATGCCACAACACATCTCTATTCAGGCTAGTAGGTCATCAGGTAAGCTCTTATTTCTTGACTTTCAGTATTTATGATTTATGGTTATGTGAGGCAAAATGTTGCTTTTTATAGACATTAGCCATGTGTGGCATGCAAAGTATATTTTCTAGTTGCGTGCAGGTTGGTTTTAGTCTAGTGTATGGAGGAAACTCTGGAAAAGAATTTCAAAAGTCTCTAAGAGTAAATACTCGAGAATGAATATTTCCAGGGGGGGAATGATGTTACACCCTATATTTTCGTACGCAAAAGTGCGTCGTGAGCAAACTAATGTAGGACCAAAAATGAGATCATCTTTGAAAATATATAAAGTAAGTTAATCATGTTACCTCGGAGGTTACATATATTGAAGATCATAAACAACAAGTACAAAGAGGGTTGGAAGGTTCAGAAGCTAAAGGAATTGAAGAAAATAATGTTTCGTCGAAAGTAGACAAATTGGGAATGTTATAACATGTACTTATGGGGTGATACTAGGGTGCTTAACATGATAAGGAGGCTATGTTATGAGTTATATTAGTCTTATGATAGTTTTGTGTTATGTTATGAAGTCAAGCGAGTTGTGGAACAAAAATTGATGAAAGTCATCACGAGTTACGTTCATAAGTTTTACTGAAACTTTGGGTCAAATATAACTGCGATTTTCTCCCAATAGTTAGAGTTATGGGGCGTTACACACATGAAATTGAAGATCTATGAGTCTATTTTCTAACGCATTAAACTATTTGTCAATACGATATCAGAGTAGAGAGATATAGACAGTTTTGCGAGACTGGATAAACTACTAGGTGACAAGTAGGTGTGTCACCTACTTGCTTAAATGAGAGTCCAAAAATGGGCCAGTTCGAGTCGTCCAAAAATGGGCCAGTTCGGGTAGTCCAAAGAGGCATTTAAAGGCCTATTTCCTTCATATATTATACTGATAATATGGCATAATAACTAGACAAAAGCTTTGCAAAAGTCCTCCCAAAGATTGCCCACAAACCCCAATTAACTCTCTTTCCCTTTCAAGTTCTAATTAGAGGTAAAACCTAGAGTATGAAAAACAAAGATAGGAGTTGAGTTATCCAACAAATAAGGTAAGTTTACTGCTCTCTTTCATCCATTTTTTCTACTGTAAATGCATGGTAAGCCGTTCTATATTTGTAGGAACTCACGGGACAATGATCGGAAGCCGTGAGTTCGAGTTATTCACTTGTAGCGGACTGTTTTGGGGACTGTTTTGGGGACTGTTTTGTGTTCATGTTAGGCTGCGTGTTTTATTACTATTTTGTGGAATTTTGGAGGAGGAAGGATATGTAGAAACACCACATAAATACAGGGTGTGGTCTGGTCGTTCGTTGTAACATTTTCGGGCTATTTGACACTACTACAATGGTCGTTTTGTATATGAAGGGATTGGGGTGTGTTGGGCTGTTTTGTAGTATTTTGTAATGTATATAAGGTTGAAAAACAATGTATATATATATTGTTATTGTTGATTTCTTGTGTTGTTCGTGTTATCTTGAATTTGGAGGAAGTAAGTATTATAGGGGAGATGCTGCCCGTTTTAATACAAAATAAGCTCGCCGTTCGT
The DNA here is from genome assembly GCA_000715115.1 of Nicotiana otophora. Lineage (NCBI taxonomy): Eukaryota > Viridiplantae > Streptophyta > Magnoliopsida > Solanales > Solanaceae > Nicotiana > Nicotiana otophora. Next base: position 72,400 of record AWOL01S0049350.1, on the reverse strand, counting down.
TGTACGATAGTTGTACCTTTCGTAACTTAATGATAGTATTATTATCGTTGTTGTAGATTAATGTGTGAAGAGGCGAGTTGAACTTGGTGATTGGAAAGATTGTGATAAGGCATGTTAAGGCTAAGCCCTTCCTTCATTTTGGCACGATCTCGTAACTACATGTGTTTGATAACAAGGCATAAAGAGAAGTTCATACTCCCGAATTTATATACATTGTCCTAGTCTCATAAGTTACAGTATTCTCCCTTATCGGGATTTTATATTCAATTGAGTATTGTCTTCTTCCAGTCAAGAGAGCATAGGGTCTATATATATACAGTATTACAGTATTTTCACCACCATCGAGTTATAATCCGTGGGTAGACCCTTATTGGGTAACCTCTGATCAGATGGTAAGTTATATACCGAGCCTACTGCGGTCGAGCCCCTATGAGCGATCCCAGAATGGCCGAGATACCTAGCCTAGTATGGTCGAGCGCCTATGAGAGAGCCTACTACGGCCGAGCAGTTACACGTACCGAGCCTTATAGGGCCGGACATTTATTTTACTTACTATATTGAAGGAGTTGAGTCAGTATCAGCAGGTAAGTATATCTCCAGATCATCTTTTGACTCCCAGTTACTTTCAGTTATTATATTATCACTTCAGTTTCAGTTTTCAGTTATATTATTACCTTACATACTCGGTACATTATTTTGTACTGACGTCCCTTTTCTGGGGATGTTACATTTCATACGTGCAGGTTCATATAGACAGACAGGTAGACCTCCTCAGTAGGTATTTCCCGAGTTCAGCCTGATCGGCAAGCTCCACGTCCTTCAGAGTTGTCGGGTCTAGAGTTTCGTGTACTTCTTCTGTATGTATGCATATATGTTATGGGTAGGTCGGCCCCCTGTTCCCATCATAATCCATCCATCAGTAGAGTCCCGTAGACATATCATGTCAGTTAGTGCAATAGGTTGGGCTTGTAGGCCTGGTATGTGTATTTTGTTGGTTTGTCAGCTATAGGAGTTATGACGGCCTTGTCGGCCCAACTTTATATTGATGTTTAATTAGCGATAGTTTCCGTTCAGTTTTATATTTTGCTTCGCAAATTGTCTTGCAATGTGGCCCCATGGCCAAATTATGACATTATATGTTCAAAGTTCCTTAGTCGCAAGTTGGTACGCTAGGTTAGGTGAGGCACCGGGTGCCGGTCTCGCCCCCAGGTTCGGGGCGTGACAGAATTCATTTCTAAAAGAGTAGTTTAGCCAACATACCTTGATGGAGCTCTTTAGTGCTACTAAAACCACCCACTACTCTTACAAATTCAATTTACATCAACATAATTCAATTGGACCAATATTAGTAAAAAAATTCTAGGTTTTTGGTCGTTTTGGCATTTTATCAAACACCTAGAGTGCATAGCATTCAACTACCTCTAGTAATGGTATTTCTTCATCTAATAATCCCTCCCACCCACCAACAAGATATAATACAATATCCTTTGATAACTAACTGCCTTCTTTAGAACCATTATAATCATCAATGAACTCACATATACCAAATTTCACTAATTAACTCATTACAAAATTTCTATAACACTCAATAATCTAGTTTAAGTATTTATGACTTCGAGTCACCATCTCATTAGTGCTAGTACTTATTCCTTGCTCATATCCATGCATGTAGGTTTAAGGGTGAAAGATTACCTCTTGTTGACCAAATCTTGAAAGTCAATATTAGGGGTGTTCTTGAGATTTTGAAGAAATCATATGGAATCCAATACAAAACCTTGTTGTAACTAGTGATTGAGAAGTGGAATCATCATAAAAACATACTTAAAAACTCACCTTAAGTGTGTATTGGAAGCCTTGACCGGATGGGTGATAGAGAGAAAAGCCCTAGTCTTGAAATTCTTTTATTCTTCTCTCTCCGCTCATGTATTAATAGGCCCGTGTACAGTACTTTTCCACTGGTGTTATCCCTGTGCTATAAGGCTTTAGCTTACTGGTTTACTAAAATTTTCAGCTTCCCCCATGCGCTATAGTTGCGCTGTGGGAGATAGCTCACTATAATTTCTTTAATCTTATTCCTTTGAAATTAACATCCAAGTATTTTCCATTATTACAACACTCAGAGATTAATAAAATAATTATCCCTAAGTATCCAAATAACTTTATTTACTCCAGTAATTCTCATGTGGTTCAGGTCTAAATTAAATTGTATTTCTAAGCTCGAAATCGCTCGTATTAGAAATAGAAATTCAAGGGGCCTTACACATTAGCCTACCTCGGTACCACAAACCTCGAGTTCTTGGTAAAAGTGTACGGGGCCTTACAATTCAAGTATGGCTTATGTATCAAAATGTTATGACTTCAATTCATGTTTCAATTGCAAGCTTTATTATGCCTTATGTTTTTTAGAGGAAAACTCAATGCGTTTAAGACTCTTATTGCTCATATACATATTTAAAGTCTTGATTTTAAAATTTTTTTATTGTTGATAGCCTATGTTGATACTTGAATGTGAAAAAAGTGAGTATGAAATACAAAGTGCGGCAATCGTGCCATGAATGAAAATTACACTTGTGGCCATTACTGCCAATGAAATGAAAGAAAGTGTGAAAGATTTTACTTTGGGGTGAGAAGGCTTAGCAGATCGGGACGAGATCGGACTCTGTGCTATAAGCACGGTGGTATATATAGATCTCCCAACCTAAAACCTGAATTTTACTTAAAGATTTACCCTACTCTTGACTTGGTAATGTATTGTTATTTGGTTTTCTCATTGATTTCATGTTCCTCCCTTTTTGTACTGTTACTCCATTTATTGAGAAAGTGTTTAGCCTTACATACTAGTACTATTCACTAACATCCCTTTTGCCAGGGACGCGACATATTTAATGGATGCAGGTGGTCCCACATCAGGCGGCGTTGATCAGTGATAGCGGTACAACCCTCTTCTCAGCTAACTTGGTGAGCCACACTTCATATTGGGGTGTTGTGTCTCTTTGCTTCATGTGTATAGTTTTTTGAGGTATAGTCGGGGCCTTGTTGTCGATATTATCATATTACTCTTTTGTATCAATTATGTCACGATTTAAACCGATGGGCCGCGATGGGCACCCGGTGCCTTCCCCAACCGAGTAACAACGTAACATATCTTTCTTATCACACCATCATGGGTAAGTGGGATAGAAGGGTACCCATGAGTTAACTAGAATAAAACATAAGGGAATACTAGACATAGGACAACCCAACATGATATAGAAATTTATATATGTGACATACGGGCCTATAAGGCCGACATGATCATTTGTATACTCAAAACATAACCCGGCAAGGCCATACAAGTATCCATATATATGACATCTGTATACAAGCCTCTAAGAGTACATAAATGTTATAAAAGTCAGTACAAGGTCCCTCCATACCAATCAATACATGTCCAAATCATACTGACCAAATAGGCAACTCCGGAGCAAGTGGAGTACACCAACACCTTTCCGCTGAGCTGATAGCCTACTAGGAGAACTGTCAACCTATCTATCGGGACCTACGGGCATGAAACACAGCGTCCCTAGGCAAAGGGACGTCAGTACGAATAAAGTACTAAGTATGTAAGGCATAAAAAGTAGTATAAAAAGACATGAAAGAAACACAAAGTAAAGGACTCAACCTGTAAGTCTGAATAACTCTGTGAATCATGAGACATTTATAATGTCATGCATGTGCATATAAATGTCATATCATGTATAGGTATATGTATACATAACATCATCAAACCTCTAAGGGCATCCTATCATATCATTTCGGCCTCTGTGGGTGAAATCATCAATGTATACCAGCTGATCAGGTAGTGGTACGTATATAATGTCGTAACCTTTCCCCATACCCTATATATATATAATATCTGCATATATAATTCCATATGTTTATGGGTCAATATACATGTATAAATGAATGCAACGCATAATGAAGTAAGTCAATAAGATCTCTCGAAATGTCATAAGATCAATATGCCTTCGGATAAACTTTATCAACTTACGTATTTTCTGAGACCCATGAACATACGATATAATAATAGGACACGTGGAGAATCAAGAACATAGGCACTCCTAGTACTTCTATGAATAGAGTTATTTATGAAAGTTGCGTGTTTGCTTGTTTTATTTATCATATGGATCATGCCAAAAGGAAAGAAGGGATTGCCTTAACATACCTTATAGAAATCTGTCCAATAACAATGCTAAACTCAACTCACTGCACCTTAATCTACAACAACGACAATGAAGTTATTGTCAAGCTACGAATGACTCTCTCATTTATATAACGAAAGTAACTTAATCAGTAACAAAACGGGCAACCTTTCCCGTGATTTTACTACGTCCTCAATCCCACTATAGGCGAGACAACAACATAATACAATCAGCAACTCAAAAATAACCTAACTACAATTCGAGGCCTATAATACAACAAAAAGCCAAAATATGTCATACACCCAATCAACAAGTTATCAATTAGCCTGAAATTGTAACGACGAGTGACCAACCACTATCCTACCACATGTGGCATTTCTCCACGCCCTTTATCCTTCCAAACTCCATAAATCAGCAGCACAAGAGGCCAACACGAGTGGACTATAAAACAGTCCACTACAAGTGAAATAAATCGAACTCACGGCTTCCGATCACTGTCACGCGAGTTCTGACTATTAGAAAAGGAATTTATCAACCTTCCTTGATATTAAAAATCTTAAATACATCAAGTAGGTATTTTCTTAACCATGAAGTATCTTTCAAAACTCAAACTACAAAGAAAAAGATAGGCGTTCTAATGTTATTGCTTCTTGCTTTCGTGAAAGGGATGTTGATCTTGATTGGAATTTTTTGGAACCTTGGAGAGCTTGAAAGTGTTTTGATATGAGTACTATCTGTATATTGACTAGATATAAGGAAAAAAGATCACTTATAAGCCCACCGCCTCAATTCTCCAAGTGGGTGGGTAAGATGCCTGCTTGGTAGCTTGAGTGGTGCACTTTCGGACATCGTATTGACAAACGGGTAACATTGAAAACTAGACACATGGGGATTTAATTTCATATGAAAATCTCCATGTAACTCTCAATATATTGGGAGAAAATGGCCTCGCAACCTGTCCTATAAACCTACCAGTTTCTCCGAAGTGCGGCGGTGTGACTTGGCGACCCTATTTTAAAAATTCATATTTCTCTACCCCGATGTCATATGAATAAATGGTTTGAACAGTTTTAAACTAGGTTCCAAGACCTTCATTTTGGTATAAGATATGTCCCAAAATGATATGATAAAACTTACAAATTTTATTTCTCAAAACGGCTCGTTACAAGGCAAATCTTAACTCGATTTTTCCGTAAGTTAAATTCGATTTTCCAAAACTTTATATTTTATATCCAAACATTAGTCACATTATGACTTTACACTAATTTAAATTATGGTTAAGAAGTCTTGTATTTATTATACGTCACCTTGGGACGCAATGGATGTAACAATTATCTCATTTGTTTTTTCCCCAGTCTCATTCATCTTAACTTACTTAAGACTTTGATAAACCTTCCTTATCCTTGTAGAAGGATTTTATCCTTTTTAAGCTTATATTATATAATCTTATAATGGCAGTGATGTTTGTAGTACGAGAGTGTAACAAATTCGAGGCTCCGTAGACATAGTGTGGGTTGTGTTTTGATTTGGGTAAGTTAAACTAGAAATGTTGTACTTGTAACACATGTTTTCACTACTAAGCTACAAATGTGTAATATATTTTGAAAATCGTGAATGAAGTAACTAATGGTAATAAAATTGGTATTGCACATAAAATTCTCTCATTGTCTAACTAAGGGTATACAACTTCACTTTATTCATGGGTAGAAAGCATCAACTAGGCTTGCTTAACTGGAATATCTCGGTTGAGCGTAGGTCGCACTCTCCAAGGTCGTGGAGTGACATTGGGTCGTGCACTTTATGTGTTTTTTTAGTCTAGTACGGTGATGAGTGTAGACTCAACCAAATGAGGCCCGTAATGGGATATCCTATCATGGTTTCATTAATTAGAGTTAGGTCCCCACTCTAGCCTTTATATAAATACATAGTCAGAGTAATTTCATAACATCTGTTGTGTGTGGTAGGTGTCCCATTGACGCTGCCATATTGGAGAAAGGGTAATAGAGAGGAAGACCAAGTCATTCGTTAATCCGCGATATAGATCAAACAAGAACACAACTATTTTTGCTAATCTTGATTTATTTTGTGTCTTAATATCAAGTTTGATATTTGGTTATATTATATCAATATTCTCACATGTGTTATCAGAGCCTGGAGAACATAATTTAAGATCAAAATACCTTGATTAGTAAGGTTTTATATTTGAAAATCCGAAATTAATTGTTGTCATTTCGCGATGAAATTTTTGAAATTTCGAATTGAGATGTTAATGCTTTTATTCATCTCGTTTATAGCTTCGATTCGATATGTTGTACATGAAATAACTCTCAAAATTGAGGAAGAAATTAAGCTTTTATGGAGCAAGGGTTTCATGTTTCAAAATGTAGCGATTTTTGATTTCACAGCATTAAATATGTGTTTTGATTCGATTAAAAGATTCTAGCAAGTTTCCTCAATGTTTCTAAATATTTTTTGTTGCTTCTAATAGAATTTTACGTCACAAAACAAATCGAGTTTAAAATTAGGGTTCTCGTATTTTTTGAAAGCTTGAATCCGAATTTGGAACCTCAATTGTATTGAATTTGTTGTGTGTTTCGACAATTTTTTGTTATAAACATTTTTAGAAACATCTTAAGAACAATATCCATTAAATTAATTGAATCAAAGCTATCAAAAGTACGGGTTAGAAAAACGGGTTGAAAAAATCCAATTTTCTCCAAAAACTCGCTCGAGTTGAAGAATTTGAAATTTTAGCTTTTCAGTGACGCCCACTCTCGGACAGAGGCACGCGGGCGCGTGGGACAACTTCATTAGCTCTGATTTTGCTGAAATATTTACTGTAGAATCAAAAAATTATTCATGATTTTCTTGTATTGTTTCATAATTTTTGGAATTCGGGAAGTATTTCTTTTAGATTTATTACTTCCGAAATTTTGAAATATTACAGTAAATAATTTTGGCCGTAAAAAAACTGAAATTTTAATAAAAATTATTCAATATTATTCTAAAGATATTTGTATGCTTTACTCTCCTTGTGTATCACTAGATTAATTGTTCTCTTATTTTCGAGTATATTAAGCTCAATTTATAATCCAATAAGAAATATAATTTCAAAATTATATTATTTCCAATGTAGCAACTTGGTATGACACACACAATCGTTGCATGAAGGTAATATTATTATTAGTAGTAGTATTATAAAATATAATTCTATTAATTTATAAAATTACCAGCCCAATGGAGGGTGATATTATGAATTAAATTTTTTGTTCATGGAGTATTTGGAATTGAGACTTGATTGACAAAATATTTCTCTCAAAAGGGGATTATTTTTAAAATTATTTTGTCTCATAGAAGATGTGTGATTTGAATAGTTTGCCTGTCCAAAGGGGATATATTTTTTTTATAAAACAAAAGTTATTGTATCTCATTATTATATATTTTGAACTTCATGATGTGGTGAGTTGTTGTATGTATTTTCTCTGCTCAAAGGAGAGACAATAATCTTACAATTAGTTTTACAAAATTTGGTGAATTATATATTAATGTGTATATTGTCATAACTAATCAAATTGTATTTCTTACAGTATTGCTACGGTCTCCTTTACAAAGAACAATAAAGTTGTTGAAATTAAAATTTTGACTGGGTCAAATGATAAGAAGTAGAAACGTGATATGGAGTTTGCTTTTGAATTGGTTGAAATGGATATGGCTATCCTAAGAATGCACCGCCAAAATCAACTGAGGAAAGCAGTAAGAAAAAGATAAACCGATATGCTAAATGGGAAATATGCAATAGGTTATGTTTAAAAATCTTAAAAAGGTCAATTGATGAGCATTTATTGGGGTTTCTATCATAAACAGACAACGTCAGAGAATATTTCGAGGATGTTGGTGAGCGTTTCAAGTTTTTGATAATGTTGAAGCTTCAAGGTAGATGGGTGAGCTAAGAAACTTAAAGTATGATGAAACAGTGGGAGTTCCCAACTTATTTTGATCATGGTTTCTATCCAAAGCAAGTTGAAGAACTTGGATGTGACTCTTCTGGATAGTCTCATCATTCATGATGCTCTTTTACAACTTTCATCTCAATTTAATCAGACGGGGGCTGTTTATAAGACTAGCAGTCAACCATGGACTATTAATGAGTTAATAACTAAATGTGATGTTGAGGATGCAAAAGTAAAAAGAGAAAAAGTAGAGTCTACTATTGAAAAGGTAAAATCTGCTAACGTGGTTGTTCAGGCTAAATCTTCCGCTAATAATTTAAAGGGAAGTAAAAGTGGCAAGATCCCTAAAAAGGCCCAAAGCTTCAAAAGAAATGGTAAAAGTGGGCCAGTCAATGAAAATGACAATGAGAATCAAAGAGGTACTCATATGAAATGCTATTTTTGTGATAAGAAGGGTCACAAGATCGCAAACGGTTTCAAGTTTAAGGCTTTTAAAGAGAACAAAAGAGTGATCAATGTGAGTCCACTTATATTTAAATAGAAGCTAATTTTGTTGATTCACCAAAAGATACTTGGTGGTTAGATAGTGGTGCTACTATTCGTATAAGTATTGTTTTGCAGGAGGTAAGAAGTTAGAGGAAGCCAAGTCCAAAAGAAAAGGTTAGAGTCGGTGGTAGCACTCTTCTTGATGTTGTTGCTATTGGGATGATAAATTTTGAGTTAAATAATGGTTTTCTAAATAATGTGTTTTGTGTTTCGAATTTTGGAAGGAATTTGATTTCTATTCAGTTATTAGACAAGAATGGTTATTTTGTTATTTTTGGGAATAATAAAGCTGAAATATTTTATGACTCTAAATGTGTTGAGGTTTATCTTTTAGTAGTTGATTTATACAAATTATAGCTGGCTCTTAACTCTTTATTTCATGTTGAGACTGTGAATGCTAAGCGATCTTTGATTATTGAGAAGTCTCGAACACTTTGGCACAAACGATTGGGTCACATTTTGAAAGAATGAATTGATAGACTGGTAAAGATAGATATTCTTCCTCCCCTTAATAATGATAATTCAAAAATATGTGTTGACTGTGTTCGTGATAAATTGATCAAGATAGAAAAAAGGGTTCCACTCGAAGTCAAAATTTCTTAGAAATTATTTACACTGATATAAGTGGACCATATTTACCACTTTATGCGACAACAAGTACTTCATCACGATTGCTGATGATTATTCACGTTATTGCTATATTTATTTAATTAATGAAAATCTAATTCTCTTGATATTTTCACAATTTTTCGGGTTGAAGTTGAGAAGCAATTAGGAAAAACTATCAAGATTATGAAATCTGATTGTGGTAGAGAATATTAAGGAAGATACGCAAAAACTGGTCAACACATATGACCACTTGCTAAATATTTTCAAGACAATGAAATCATTGGCTAAGTAACCATGCCTGCAGTCCTTGAGCAAAATGGTGTGGAAGAAATGCGTAATTGCACATTCATGGAAATGAAAAAGAAGCATGATAAGTCAGACCAATATGCCAAAATTCCTTTTGGGGTGATACTATTAAGGCTGCTACCTATATCCTGAATCGAGTTCCGAGTAAAATTATTCCTAAGACTCCTCTTGAGTTGTGGACTAGTCGGAAACTAAGTTTGAGTCATTTTTGATTTTGGGGATGTCTTGTAGAAGTTAAGATATTTGATCCGCTGCAAAAAAAAAAAACTAATCTTACGACTGTTCGTTATTATTTTATGGGATACCCAGATCATTCAAAAGGGTACAAGTTTTATTGTCCCTCTCGATGCACTAGAACTATTGAATCATGTAATGTTAAATTTTTGGAGACTAATTTTGATAATAGAAGTAACTCTCAATCTAATGAGCCAAGAGGGAGCAGTGCATATGATATTGACCCTATGGTTATAGAAGATGAGAATATTCAAGCTAATGATAATTCGCTTCATAGATCACAACGATAGAAGAGATATGCTATTTCTACTACATTATCAAGTATATTTGGGTGAGGCTGATTATGACATTGGCTAAATTGAAGATCATGTGACATATAATCAATTGTTAATAGTCCTGAATCAGAAAAATGACTTAATGTTATGAAAGATGAGATAAAGTCCATGTATGACAATAGTGTCTTGGATATTATTGAGTTACGGAGTGGGAGCAAACCAATAAGTTGCAAATAGGTTTACAAGACTAAGAAAGATAGTCATGGAAATATTGATCGGTTTAAGGCTCGATTGGTTGCAAATGGTTTTACTCAGAAATAGGGAGTTGATTATAATGAGACTTTTTCTCCTGTATCTAAAGATGGTTTCAGAATTATCATGGCATTGGTGGCTCATTTTTACCTCGAGATATACCAGATAGATGTTAAGACAGCATTTCTAAATAGAGAGTTGTCTGAGAAAATTTGTATGAAACAGCCTAAAGGTTTCATCGAAAGTGGAAAGGAACACTTAGTGTGTAAGTTGAAAAAGTCTATATATGGCCTGAAGCAAGTGCCTCGTCAATGGTATTTGAAATTTGATAGTGTTATGATATCATTTCGTTTCAATGAATGCATCTATTTGAAGATTAGTGGGAGCAGATTCATTTTTCTTGTCATTTTTGTTGATGATATTATACTAGCCAGTAATGATCATGGATTGCTTTTTGAAACCAAACAATTCTTGTCAAGACACTTTGAGATGAAAGATCTTGGAGATGCATCATTTGTTCTCGGCATTGAGGTTCTCCGTGATAGATCTCGTAATGTTCTTGGGTTGTCTTAGATGTCCTATGTGAATTGTATTTTTTCTAGATTTAATATGCAATCTTGCAAGACTGGAGATATACCGGTGGTCAAGGAAGAAAAATTGAGTATGAAGAAATGTCCTAAAAATGATATTGAAAGGGAAGTCATGAAAAATATTCCTTATGCTAGTGCAATTGGCAGTTTAATGTATGCTCAGATTTGCAGTAGACCTAGCATAGCTTTTATTGTAAATGTCCTTGGCAGATACTTGTCTGACACCAAGCACATGCAAATCAAGTTTTTCACCTTCAGAGAGCTGGTAAAGCAAGGAGACATTATTATCCAGAATATTCACACAAATGAAATGCTAGCTAATCCACTAACTAAAGGTCTCAGGCCCATTGATTTTAAATGTCACGTTATAAATATGAGTGTTGCAGAGTCTTTTGATTCTTTAGTTTAGTGGGAGTTTTAATATTTTGTGGTTGTGAACATTTTTTACATGGAATAAAATGCACATTTATTCTTATATATTATTTTTATGATGATCATCATTTCTGTTCACATTATTTGTGCGTCACATCATGGTATTTTGAGATGAAAATAGGTTCACCCAAGAGTTTTCAGATGTGCAATTATATGCAATTTTGGTTGCTATATATATATATATATAT